>VCJL01002067.1:28704-40044 GCA_024139405.1 Backusella mclennaniae | reverse complement strand
TACTTCTTTTTAGTTTAAATATGGTTTGATTTTCTTCTAGAACAATCCCTATTTAGATAAAAAAACCCAATCTTTTTTTTTTTGCATCTCCAAAAACCGAATTCATGTCGAGTAAAGTAGAGATTCAACCATGTCTCATTATTTATCTACTTGCAGATACCCATACCAATTTCAATTTTCTGTTGAGACAAGCATTATTGCGCTTGCACAACAACACTCTTCTTATTTGTAAGCACATACATCCAGTTATAAAAAAAATATAACTTTGTTCCTCATAGCCTACCATCAGTTAAACCCCCCCGCCAGCGCTTCACTCAGTTACAAAAGCAATATAGTTTTTTAAACCATTCTTTGATTGGTTTTTATTTCTTCCAATATCAGGACAACTTATTCAAAATACACTAATACAGCTATAGAAAGGGCGTTTTGTGTTTATATTTATTTTATCCATTAATGGTCACTTGTGTGTTGGCAGTTGGAAATAATGCTTTATTATTTTATTATTATTCATGAGTAACAAGATGGCTTGAAGTATTTTATACTGCCAAATGATTTCATTATTATTATATATTGATGAAATATAATTCACTTTTTTTTTCTATCAAAATTATTTGAGATGGTATTAAAAGTACTTTTATTGAATCATATCCCTTTAGAAACTGGAAGTGTCATTTTTAATCTATATTCATGTCGCTAAACTCCAGGTCCTACTGTATGTGCGTGAAACATATCATGATTAATGTCCACATCGCCATAGTATTTCCGTACATCAAAGAAACCTCTTCGATAAATAGCTCGTAACCACTGATGGTTACCATTGTGGTATATCAAGCATCCAAGCTGCCTCTTATTCTTTGCTTCTACTAATTTATTTTTACTATTGACGAAATATACAAGCGCTTGATAAAAAAAAACAAAAAAAAAAGCGGATCGCTTCCCATTTACTTGTTCAATATACACTTTTGTTTCTTTAAACTTGTCAAAATAAGATATTGGTTTTATGCTACTCAATGTAAGAAGGGCATGTCCTGTTACGTATCATATTTGGAATGGGCTTACCTTATAAGATATATAAATAGCGGTGGAGTTTCGCCTAACGGCTGGTATATCTCACATTTTATTTCAATATTATTTTTGTATCCTTGTTCACTTTATCCTTTCTTTTTTCTTTTTAAAATGTATTGCTTATTAGCTAAGTCCATTTTGCCCATAGGGACAAGGAGTCAACCACATACATAAATTTCTTGTCATTTCACCCATCTGAATCATGTTTGTTGATTGGCTGCTGAATTAAAAATACAAAACTATAAAAAAAAAATCAGGCTTTATGTGTGCAGACAGAACAATTCGCTTCCTTTTTCTATTCTAAACTTGGTTCACAATGGAAGATGCAAGAGAAGTTGCAATTACAAAGCTGGCAGAGTTATTAAAGCATCCAGATGATCTGAAAACAAAGGTCGGGCCTTTGACTCGCAAATTAGCCAAAGAAAAAGCATCTATTGATGCACAGCTTAATACCGGTGTTCAATCTCAGCTGGACCATGTTCAAGAAGGTTTAGAAACTCTTACCATCTCTAGCAGAAACATAAATCGAGTAAAAGAAAACATGAGATGTATCGATAGACTTTGTTATGATGCTCAGTCCATGATTACCGACTTTCCTCGTATCAACATGGCAAGTAGATGAAAGACTCGACAGATTGTGTATTGTATTCATTCTCTTTCTCTCCACGTTTAGATATCCCAAGTTCATCAGAATTTTGTAGCGACACAAGAAAAGGTACTTGCTTTTCAAGAGCTATATCAACAACTAGACGATTTGGAGTCAGCGTTTGTCCCTATGCGAAATGATATTTTTATGCCACAAGATTCTTTACTGCATGTTCATTACCACTTGTTCAAGCTCGAAGAGTTCCGCGACCAAACTATGCATCAAGCGCGCGAGTCACCCCGAGATGTGATTATTACATTGAAAACATACTTTCGTAGAGTGGATGTACTGTCTGATGACTTTACCCAGCACTTGTGGGCACTTGCACGTAATCTAATACCGCTTGTGGATCACCGATGTGGAGCTACGATTATTAAATTGGTAAAGGTGATTGAAGCTGAAGAAGCCGCAGACGAAAAGGCCTTGGCAGCAAAACAAGTACAGTCGAATCATCAGGATTTACAAGGTGGCAATAACAAAAAGTGGAGATTAGCAGAAGGAAATCCAAGAAAAATTAAATCGTATCGTGTTGAATTCTTCGAGCAGTTACATCAATCACTACGAGAACACTTTGATGAAGAATTTACGCCTTATAAAGAAGCAGAAGATTGGCAAGGTGCATTAGATATCAGCGATTTTATATTTGACGAGCTAGAATTGGTGTACGATCAAATTGTTCCAAAGTTTCCAAAAAAGTACAAAATTTTCCCTTACTTTGTTCTTGAATATCACCGACACACTTACGACTTGCTGAATCAAATGGTGGATCAGGATCTTGATGCCGGAACTATATTGCATCTATTACGATTTGTTAGAGATTATTATGCAACAATGAGCACTCGTTTAGGTGTAACGGAGGAGTTGCTAGAACCCCAGCTATTGGATGGTCAGGAACAGAATCTTGTTGATGAGTATCTTAAACTGGTGCGAGATAAACTTGTCGAATGGACTTCAAATATCATGGCAGGTGAATCAAGAGGTTTTGTTACTCGAGAGAATCCACCAGATATGTCTCCCGATGGTCAATATGGCTTGTCAGGCGCCGTGGATCTCTTCCAGCTTATTAACCAACAAATTGATGTGGCAGCTGATGCCAACCAGGGCAAATTGCTTTATTTGGTGATAAACGAATGCCACAAAGTCATGAAGGACTCTCAAAGTTTCTGGAAGAGATTATTGGGAACAGAACTACATAAACAAATGGAGCAACCTGAAGATGTGCCTGAAGGATTTGTGGAATATGTCATGGCTTTAGCAAATGATCAAATCAAATGCTCAGATTTTGCAAACGACATTCTAGACCGAGTATTGCCTATTGTTGATGCCAAGTTTAAAGCCCAGGTGGAAGATAAGCTGACAACGGCAGTGGAAGGTTATATGCAGATTGCAGTAAATGCTCGCGAAGCATTGTTGGAAGTAACATTTGGCGATATCCAGTCAGTATTTGCTGATCTTTTTACATCAAGATGGTACGAACAGCCGCTTATTCCATCCGTAATCGAAACACTCAAGGATTACTGTATTGATTTTGCTCATTTAAGCAGCTTTATATTTGACAAGTTGATTGAAGACATGTTGGAAAGATTCGTCATACTTTATCTCGAAGCCATGCGACATAAAAATGCAAAGTTTCTCATGGAATCTTGCCCGGAACAAATTCAAAACGATGTCCATATGGCATTCAAATTCTTTGAAAATTACATACCCATTGAAAAGTTGGAAGAGCGCTTTGATGTTATTGAAAAGGTGCATACACTACTAGAAAGTAACCGCCGCATGATCTTCGTCGACTACTATACACTACGACAAGCTTATCCAGATATACCTCTCGCCTTTGTCGAAAATATATTAAGCAAACGTGATGATTTGGACAAACCTGCCCTTAAGGATATTATGGAAGGCATCAAGGCAAAGGCACGAGAATACGAACCTGATGCAAACACTCCTCCTACCATATTCAGTCGTATAAAATGGTAGAAATTGAAATATAACCATTTTAATAATTACATGTCTTGAATAAAGAAAAAGTAGCACTTCTTTTGTCTATCATTTACACAAGAAAGAACGGATATATTTATATATCAAACAAGTTATGTTTACCATCACTTATCATTTCCTTTGGACCGGAAGAATGTAACCTTAGTTACACTTTGGTCCACCGGAGTATAATTGAACGCCGAGGATTATAAGTGTTGTGATCCCAGTGTTTGATATCTAGAACCTTTTCCTTAGTGGGTTGAAATAAGTTGGAGGCGTAGTGACCATATTCACTCAATTAGCTTATTTTCCACTCCCTCCGACACCAATGTTAGTTTTTTTGTTATGACAAAATGAGCAAAATTCTCTCTCCGGTCCGCACTAATTCAGGTTGGCTAAACCAATTTCACACTTTGCCAAACTTTTATATAGAAAAATGAACATCAGTACTGAGTTCTTTTTCGCTCTTCTCTTTCTTTCTGCCCGTTTCTTTTATTTATTTATTTTCTTTGTATCAAGTAGGTTAATGGCAAAATGAACTCTCAAGATGAACGACGACATGGAGCATTACAAAAGGCATTACCCCAACAACAAAACCCGGCATTACTGATGGGGCAACCGTATGAAGCAACCAGGTATTCCGACTGCGAAGATCCTTCCAATCCAACCGATGATGACCAATACACCGACAGTTCTTGCGGCTATAGCTCTTCTGAGGATATAGCAGAAAGCTCTCCACCCCCAACACCTCTACCTACAGGAACCAAGTCAGCGAGAAACCAACCCTCATCCCACAACCAAATATACCATAATATAACTCACACTACCGAAACAGCGGGCGTACCTGTGAGGGCAGTCATGAATGATTCAGCTGGTATACCTATGACAACAGTCACGCATACAAACAACAATAATCACGAATCTCTCGATACCAACAACTACAACAACAAGAACAATAATACCACACTTACAGACACCACTGGCAGCAGCAGCAGCAGCAAAAACAATAGCAGCAGTATTACCATCAATGTTGGTGATGAAAGTGGAACCGATCAATGCCCTCCAGATTTACCTCCTCGTCCACTTCAAGCAATACCACTACTTCCGCCCCGACCCTCACAATCTACTTTAGTAAGAGCTCAAACGATTGCAGCCAGCAACAGCAGCAGCAGCAGTAAACGTCGTGCAAACCTGTATCGCATGTCTTCACCACCAACTGGAGGTTATCCACCAAAGAGCAATCCAAATCAAAAAGTAAATATTCGCCGCTCAAATACAACCGCAAATATTAAGCTTAGAAATGGACTTTACAAAACAGAGGCTATGCCCGTATGTCCAGACTTTTCGCATGCTTCTCGTCGACCACCAGGTGTTTTGAACGAAAAGCCAATGATCACAACTGGTCACAAATCAAATTATGTCCTTGCCGCATTGGGAAATCAGTTCTTTACAGGTCATTACAGTTTACGCATTTGGGATGTTCATACCGGAGATTCAAACAACACACAAGGCGATATGAACAATCCAAGCGAGAGCGATAAAATCAGGGCCATTTTACCAGCTCCTTGTCCAGTTTTGGCCGATGAAGGGAGATTCGTATGGGTGGCAAAGCAGGATTCAAATATCTACATTGTTGATACCAAGCAACCGAGTTTTAATAATAAAATGGATGCACATACAGCTCCTGTTACCTTTCTTTTACGGTATCGCAATACTGAAGTGTGGTCCATTGACGAAGCGGGTATATTGAATGTATGGAATGCAGCAAACAGAATACCAGTATGCTATGGTACAACAATGCCAAATGCAACAGCAGCAACCATACAAGACAGAAAGCTTTGGATATCCCATGAGCGTAACTTGAAAGTGTTTGATGTTTCTTCAAATAACAAAGCAAGTGTAATCGCTGATATACAAACCCCAAACGAGCTCGGTAGCATCACTTCGCTTATTACCATACCATGTCATCCAAACTGTATTTTCTCTTCACATGAATACGGCAAAATCGCATGTTGGGATGCAACCACCATGAAGAAATTACAGGTCATTACAGTATCCATGTATGGTATTTGCTCCATGGTAACGGTAGGGCAGCATTATGTATGGGCGGGTTACACTACAGGTATGATTTACGTTTATGATACCCAACCAGAGAATTGGGTTGTTGTCAAAAGCTGGAAGGCCCATAGTGGGGCTGTATCGCATTTGGTTGTAGACCATTCGGGCTTTGTGTTGAAGAGCAGTAAAGATGGTAAAGACGGTAGAGCACATGTATTTAGTGGTGATTCCACTGGCACTGTTGGTATATGGGATGGTTTACTGACGGACTACTGGAAAGGTATGAGGGTATTATGTTTGATTTTATTAAAAAGGAAACTGACTTTTTCTTTCAAGAAACGAATTTACAGAAAAGACAGGATGAATTTTGCACCTATCGAGAAAACAACATTATGATTTGTTCTTGGAATATCGATGCAAATAAACCAGATAAACTAGTCGAGGAACATGAGCAAATACGGGAATGGTTAAATGGTATGGATGACCCAAACATCATCGTTATTGGCATCCAAGAAATAATCGACTTGGAATCCAAAAAGCAAACTGCTCGTAGGTATTCATGTTCCAATGTCTCTCTCTCTCTCTCTCTCTCTAAAAGCAAAATTATATTGGATATTGAAATAATGCACCTTCCCCTTTCTGTATATTCATAGGCTCGTTCTTTACCGGAAGAAAAAAAGGGGATACGCCAGAATCGGATGAAGGATTAACAAGAAGATATAAACTATGGCATGATTATCTTGTTCGTTGTGTTAACGAAAATTTCGGTGAAAATACGTATTATGTAGCAAAGACGGACCAGCTGGTTGGACTTTTTAGCTGTATATTTTTACGGACCAAAGACAAAGATCGACTATCTGCTATTGATTCCACTTCTGTAAAAACTGGCCTTAAAGTCATGAATAAAAGTATTCACGGGAATAAAGGTGGTATTGCAATCCGACTGATTTTCGATGACTCTTCGCTATGCTTTGTCAACTGTCATTTGGCCGCAGGACAATCACATGTAAAACAAAGAAACGCAGATATAGAACTTATTCTTCATAGCGCCAATTATCCATACCTTCAAAACCAGATGAATATGTTTAGCCATGGAGGAGATGGTACAATGATATTAGACCATGAATTTTGCTTTTTAAGTGGGGATTTAAACTACCGCATTGACGCTAGCCGCCGATATGTTATTGATAAACTGATAGTATTAGATAGAGGCGAAAAACAATATGCTAGGAGAGAATTACTTGGAAAAGACCAACTTTTACGGCAGCGCATTACAAACCCTCTTTTTAAATTACTCATGTTTCAGGAAGCACCCATTGACTTTAATCCAACATACAAATATAACCCAGGTACGGATGTTTACGATCAGTCAGAGAAGATGCGCGTGCCTGCTTGGTGTGACCGTATTTTATACAAAGGAACCAAGATCGAAACTCTTTACTATCGTCGATATGAAATACGTGGATCAGATCACAGACCTATTGCATCTGGCCTTCGATTCAATACGAAAACTGTGGATCGTGAGAAACGTCGAATATTAAATCAAAAAATTGAAAATGAATGGCAGAAATACATGTCGCGATTTACTCAGGATAGGAAGGTTGGTTATATAGCAGATTATGAGAAATGCACAGTTGAACAGGCCGTATTACTGCTGGAGAAGGTGAATTGGGATGTTAAAGAAGCCGTAACACTACTACAAAAAGAGACCTATATACCTGGAATACATGAGTGACCATGCTATTGGTTGGATCACTGACTTGAGTCCTCAGCTCCACTTGTGCTTTCAAACGCTTTGTCTATATAAAATAAAATAACCCCCTTTTTGCATGATGCACAAACATACACTATTTGTTTATTTGTTGTTGTTATGATTGGCATGGACGTAATAATGCAAGTAAAACGATCATCTTTTGGATCAAGATACACACTGTTTATTCTGACAATACAACAAATTTCAGCTTTTGTTCTTGAGTAATAATATTTCTCCTAATGATTGGTAAACTAAATATTGCAACCAAATATGCATCGATATTACATTGGCATTACACTGACATTACATTGACACACACAAATGGGAGGGGAACGCCGATAGATATAATGGAATTGTAGGATAAATTATATTTTTTTTTTTATTGAAAAGTGAAATGAAGCAATGCGAATCTATGTATATTGCACTATGTTTGTTTAATCGACTTTTTGGTTACTTCCAATTCGTGGTATCCTTGGGACTTGTACTTTGTTTGATCCAATACATCGCCCACTTTCTTTAATATATTAGAGCGTGTTATGGGTTGATCCGTTGGTGTTTGTTTGGTGAAATCATAAGTTAAAAAGGAATCATCCAGCTCAATCAGCTCTTTCATTGTGTTTGTATCACTAGTTGATTTTTTATGTGGTCGTAATGGTGAGTCATCCATTAATAACTCCTCTAGTTCATGAACAGCATCAAAGTTTGATTCTTCGCTCTAGAAATATGTGCATGTTGAGTTAATATATATATATATATATATATTGACTCGATTCTTACATCGGGTATAAAAGGCGAAATTGCAGTTTTTGATTCCAAATCATTCCAATTAATGTCTCTAAACCAAGGATGTGTTTTGAATTGATGAATTCCTTGGTTACCCAACCGGTCGTTTGGGTTTTTTTCAAGCATCTATATCAACGAAACGATAATAATGAACATATCAATAAATGAGCATTTACACGCATAGTTATCCATTGTTATTTGTTACCTGTGTTAATGCATCTTTACATTCAGGTGAAATTAATATATCTTCTGGGAATTCAAGACGTTGATTTAATATAGCGCCTTTGACATCATCAGTTGATTTGCCACAAAAAGGACGCTAAGATAAATAAATGTATACATGTATTTTTTTATTATTATTATTAGATCAGTAAATGATGACTATAAATATATCACCGTACACAAGAGTAAATGATATATGTCGATAATGTTCTTTCATTTATAATATATATTATTATATTTAGATTAACATACCTTTCCAAAAACAAGCTCATAAGCGGTTACACCTAAACTCCAAAAATCTACTGAATGTTGATACCTTGTACCATTTAAAATCTCAGGCGCCATGTAGCTCAAACTTCCAGCTTTGGCGTGTCGATAAGGCTTTGCAGCAGTCAGTTCTGTTGCTATATTAAAATCACCAAGATGAGCATGGCCGTTGTGATCCAATAAAATATTGTCGGGCTTAACATCGCTGTTTAATAAGACATGAGAAATTAAAATATGATTGCAAGCATAAGTTTGTGTGTGAGCGTATACATAATAAATATTACAGTCGCACACGTTTTTTTTTTTGTTTTTTTTTATATATTATGATTATCATAACTTTACCGATGAACAATATGATGTTTATGAATATATCCCAAAGCCAATATTAAATCAGCAACAAAGAAGCGTACCTGGAGCTCTGTAAACCGGGTATGCTGTCCCATTTGGAAGCGCAAATCACCACCAAGCATCAGGTCGAGTACCATGAATAGATTTTCTGAATCATGAAAAGCATATCTTAGATTGACAACAAGTGGGTAGTTGATCAGCTCGAGTATCTTTCTTTCTGTCAGGATATTTTCAACCGCTTTTTTTTCGATGCATCTGGCTTTACTGATATATTTCAATGCATATTGCTTTAGATGGCTTTTATGTTGGACAATCCTCACTTTTCCAAACGCCCCTTTACCTATGACTTTAAGTAAATAGAAGTGGGAAAGTTCAACTGGGTGAATAAATCAACGTTAGTGCCTAGCCTTTAGTAACGATCATGCTATATAAATAATGATAATGAACCTTCACTTGTAAAATCTATTTCTTCTTGTCCACAGCATACAGCTCCCATAAGTAAATATACTCAATTATATGATGAAAGAATAAAGAGAAAGGAAGAGATAACCAACTAGATTAAAAAAAATAGTGCATTTGTATACTTTTATTAAGGGAGTTTTAAAGTTTTATCAGCTTTGCGTGACGTAAAAACAAGTCTTTCCTTTTTCTTTCCTATGTTGGTTGACTCATGTGCCCATTTATCCTTGACTTTTGACTTATCCAATCATTTATTATACATTATATTTATTTTAGTATATTCACTTCCTTATTTTAATGATTTATTACTATTATTTTATTATATCTTCAATAAGCCCAAAGCCAATTTTAAGTTCTATGGAAGGTTCTTCCACTAATAATAAAGAAAAAGTTGATTAATGTCACAAAATCCAACTAATATAAACTCAGCTAAATGAAAGTTACCTTGCAGTCTTCTTTTCAGCATTAATGACTTCGGGTTTTGCTCTGTTCAACACCTTGAGGAAATCACGTACACGGGCTCTCATACGGGTGTGCATGTAAGCCTTTGAACACTTGATGTGATAATGAAGATAATCACGGAATACTTGAAGACGAGAAATTGTATCTTCACGTACATCACCCTTTGTAAAGTGTTGAGGAAAAAGCACTAAATTGTTCATTGTTTAGTTATTTTCTTGGCAAAAAAGCAACTGATCGTCTCTCTTTTTTTCTTATGCACTTTCCAATATATTATTCCCCTAAACACTGGTTGATTCAATAACTTACCAAATGTTACATAACTGATATCATCACTGTCCTTTAAGTTCAAATGACGAAGTTCCATTGGTGGTTCTCTAATAGAGTACAATACTTGAGGTGCGTGTTGTAAAGCAGGCACACGACGACGAGCATCTACAAATTCCTAAGAAAAAGAGTACATGATATGTCAAGATGTTGTTTGTTATTTCTTACTACTCTCTTTTTTACCTGCAAAAAGACTTTTCCAAAGATTTTATCAGTCTCATCCTTGAAAGTAGTACTGAAAATAACAGTAATACGATCGACATTGGCCTTGATATAGATGGCTTCTTCCTCGCGGTAATGGACAGCCATCAACTCAGAGTTGCACTCGGTTTTTTCTTCCTTGACACACTGTTCATGCTCCAAAAATGCCTTTTCAAAAGGTGCGGCCAATAAATTACGTTTTAAAAGAGAAACTTTCTTAATGAGCTCATCTTGAGCCTCTTTTATAAACAGAAAAAATATTATTCTCTCACTCTCATTGTGTATGCGTATAAAACAAAAGAAAAAAACCGAATATTCTTACCAGCATCAGTTGGTAGCTTTTCAGAGTCAAGACGAAGTGTAACACTATAGCCTTGCTCGGGAGAAGGCAAAAGATATTCTCCATATTCACGCTTCAAGACATCAGCAGCACCATAGGCAAGGAGCTCGGAGCAGCAAGTCCAGCCAAGCGAAATATCAAGAACACTTTTGGACTCAGATGTTGAAATGTGATAAGTGACTCCATCAAAATCAGCGACAGTCATGTCCACATTCTCAACTTTACCACTTTATAAAAAGAAAAAGGGATGTTAGACTAAATATAAAAAAAAAGAGCCAATATGCTCTATACTATTGCTTACTTCTTGAGTCTATTCTCTAGTAACTCTTTAATAATAACGTTGTGATAATCTAATAAAATCATATTTAAAGTTGTGAAATATATAAAAAATATGAAAAAAAAAGCGTGTTTATTGATGAGAGTGAGAGTGAGTAT
>VCJL01002065.1:17502-32926 GCA_024139405.1 Backusella mclennaniae | reverse complement strand
ACACACACACACACACACACACACGCATATATAGTATATAATGATAAAATATATTGTGCCCGTAAGGGATGGGCAATTTAAGCTGAATGGATGAACTACAATAGAGTCCCCTACTGTTATCTTGATATAGGTACTACGGATAGCTATTATTACGAACTCTGGTTTTATCATTACTGGAGCAATCGTTTTGTGCTTGATAACCCTCATACAGGATATCCCTTCGATGGCAGGTTTTTTTTTTTTTCAACAAAGCTACGCAAAGTAACCGCTTGAATCTACTGACATAAAACATGCCAACGTTGCAATGGAAAGCTAATTTTCAATTCTAACAATATCATTTCTATATTCTACTGTTATAGGAGTGTCCTTACTACTTATCTCCCTTTGTTTATGAAATCAAGTTCTAGTAACTCATTATCATGGGATATAAAAAGGTTTTCTATGTGATTGAGGCGCGTTTTAATGGTGTCCTAGATATATCATTCAAATACAATGATAAAAATATGTTTTTTTTCTCTTCAAATAGTAGCACCTTTGGATAGTGATTGCGATATATCTAATGTGAATTAGGTATCTCATCATTTCCTCTCTTTGTTTTGAAAGAAAGAAAGAAAAAAAAAGTAAAGAAAACATTGAAGGCAATAGACCTGTCTCATATGTTTTCATGTGTATCGGCATTCATCTACATACCAAAATGACAGACAGTATATACTACTCTGACATTTCATCATATTTCGCTTCTAAAAATGAAGAGCTGTGATACTACAAGAAGTAAGGATTAGTAACAATAGTAAATCGCTCCGTTAAATGTTGTAAATGAATTTTAACAGTCAGGTTGAGCGAATAGATGATATTAATGGCTGTTCCACAGCGCCGCTTGATAATTTACCAATAAAGCTATGTAATGTCGCTTATTGATTCAATTAGCACGATCTAGAACATAGAACATAATTGTGTTAAAAAAAAAAAAAACTCGAGATTTTAATTTAATATTTGGTGATTTATTGTTTATTGTTTGCGTTGGTATTTCTGATTTATTAATATCTACAAAGTGAAACAAATCGTCGCAAAATTGGTTGATTCAGGTCAACGAATATATCATACACTTTTAATGTTTGTCAATAATGTAAAGTAAAAAAACAAAAAAAATCTGAGAACTAGTGGTAGTTAATCCAGGGTCCCGTGATTATTAAGAATCATTGGGCTGTTCTAAACTATTTTAAAGAAAGGAGGGCATATTTTTATTTAATATTCATATACACTATTTTTACAAAGCGCAACTATTTTGTGAAAATAGTGCGTTTGATTAGAAATAGAATAGCTATTTAAAAATTTTTTTAACAATGAATGGTCTAATATGTCAGATAGCTCAACATATATAAAAAAAGTTCCTCTTGGAAATAAAGAATTTCTATTCTGCAACGTAATGTCTCCAATGTGATATGTAAAATAAATAGAGAAGTTGAAAGGGCATATTTGTTTTGACAAATCAGACTAGTGTAAAGGAATTGGAAACAAAAGCTCGGAAGAAATTCCAAGCTATTCTTATTTAGTTTGAGTTATAATTATATAGGCAACCCCTTTCATCAACGGTTAGAAGGTTATTCTTTTAAAAAACATCTCGGATGAAAATAATAGTATATGTATACACTCCATTAGTAAAACCATAAGTTTATCTAGGTCAAAGATGACACCTTGCGCAAAGAGAAAAATAAAGTAAAGACTTCTTTAGTAGGGTCATTTGACGATACACTTGGTATTTTTCTTGCTCAAGGTTGATTTATTAATGGTAATAAAATTGAGAATAATACAATGGCCCCCTCAATAAATCCAGCATTTCCTTTGTCCTCTTACTAATTTACATAGTTAAACTCTTTTGTCTTGTTCAATTCACTTTGCCCCCCTCTTTTTTTTCGAGATGGGAATCTTAAACGAGGAAAAGTATTAGCCAATTGTTTTATAAATAACTCTATGAAAGAATAAAATACCGAAAATAACGGGCAGTCGTTATTTTGAGGATAAGTGATCTGGTGCTGGAAAATTTGTTTTTTTATCGGTAAAATAAATATCCACACACGATAAATTCGCTAGTTTTGACATCCCTCTTGGAGGTGAATACACATTGAGGGACCACTGTATTACATTCATTTAAACTCCAATGAGTAGTTTGAAACACTGAAAAAAAAACACCAGTCGTCATAATAATAAAAAAAAAAATCAGGTATTAATAGAGTAAGAAAAAGGGAAAAAGAAAGGGGACAAAAACCAAACTTAATGTTACCAAAATTTCCATAAATCCGTCAAAACGCAATTTGACATTTACTAAAAAGTTTTTATGTATGAAACAGGGTACAGAGCCATTCTCACAATTCCCCTCAAAATTAGAATGTTTATCAAAACTTTCCTTTTAATGAATAATAAAAAAAAAAAGTGTCTGTAGTGAAAGTCAGTCCGGATCTTGATACATAATAAAAGTTCACTGGTCGTTGTATTAAAAGTTCTGTATTTTAATATAATTCGATTTTTTAATATCTCGGTACAGATCGTTTTTTAAAAGTTTGCCTTTTTGCTCCCTTCTTAACAGGTATGCAGTCTGGCGCTCCTATGTATTTTTTTTTTTGTTTTTGTTTGTTTTTAACCTTGATAAGGCTAAAAAACTTTGTTTTTTTTAGGAAGAAAAAGTATGCGTAGAAGCAAGGTTAAAAATAAACAAGAATAAGGTGTATTTTATATGCATTATGTGTAGATAGAGAACTTGACAGGTTTTTATTTTTTATTTTTTTTTGAACTACCATGTGGATTATTTTGTCGAAATACAAGGATAGAAGAATATGCTTTTTTAGATTCTGGTTTATTTTCCTCTTCAATCCCCAGGGAACAGAATTGATCGTGGATTTTTTCAGCATAGACCCTCATTTTGAAAACGTCACTGATATAGGCCTGTGTGTTTTTTAATAAAACAAGGTTGATTTGAAGCTGCTCTTTTGCTAAAGAATGAAGGGACTCTAGCTGACTAGGTAATGTATATTGATAGATTCGTTTTGCTGTGTTGTGAATGGCAAAAAACATATGGTGGTATGTGCCCTGATCGCATCCAATGTCTTTAAAATACTGTAAAGACTGAAGTAGCTCCAGGTTTGTCTGTAAGCTGTCAACTAGAATGTCGTGATTGGGTGGATACGAGGGTCCCAAAAACTGATAGAGAACGACAAGGCGTAAGGAGTGATAACACATATTAAAGTGTAAACATGATATGGAAGCGTTTAAATAAGGTTTTAACTGGTTATACCACCCAGTAAGCTGTTTATCAACATCATAGTAGTGTTCCGAAGGCATACGTTGTGTGTAGCTTGGAGGGGCCGATCCAAACATGAGTCCACTATTCTGGAGTTGAATGTATTTTCTCATATAGCGTGTTAAAACGGCAAATCTCTTGAGATAAGGATGATAAACATCTTTAGGGCAGTCGCAACCTTCGGTAATGCTTAATTGCTCCAACTCGTCAAAGTCAACTCCGGGTATATCGTTTGGCAAAAGGCATTCACGATTAAGCGTAAGGCACATCCAAGTGTCAATGTAGTACCACCTGTACCAGCATTGAAGAACTGGGCTTTCCAAGAAGTTTCCGGGCTCTTTTTTAGTTTTGGCAAGGTGTTGTAGAGAAATTGAAGCAAGGCCAGCCCAGGTGCGTTGTTGGTCATACATCCTCAAAAGATTGGAGGTGTAACTCAAACAAAAATAACATTGGATAGTGATCGGATCAATGTCGTCAAGAAAGATGTCGTCCATTTTATTTTTAGCTTGCTCGTAAAATACGACTGCCGCCTGTTTCACAAACATATTATTGGCTTGCTGATCAGCAAAAGTCACAAGACTGATTGTTGCAATACAGTAGATGATAGCTTGGGGTGCGTTATGCCAATTATTGATCAACCTGATATCGATGGGGGCCACTTTAAATCCAACACAGCACCAGTGGGTTTTTGCTCTGTACATGAGAGATCCAAGCATTTGTGAGCTCTCGATATTGTGGCGAACAGATAGGGGAATACTATGGTGGGCAAAGGACATATGCAATAGGCTCTCCTCCTCCGTTGACCAAGGGTTGTTATCGGGTTTACCTTTCTTTATTAATTCTGAAAGTGCACTCGCTCTGATCGAAGTTGTCTGAAAAGGATCCAGTCCGTCCAAGTCCTTAAGGGCTGTTTGTATATCAGTAAAACTGTTGAATGAGATTTGAATTTGAGATTCTTCTTCTTCAAGAGACAAAAATGAATCGTCCCAGTAATTGTTTAGAAGATTTAAACCATGTTGTTGGCTTTGAGAGATAACGGTAGGTTGTTCAAGCCGTGGTTTTTTACTTTGCTGTTGTTTTAACTGTGGTTCAAGATAATTATATACTAGCCACTCTGCGGACTGCGGAGATGTCGCCAGTAATTCTTTATGTGTATTGTTTATGAAAGTGTCATTATGGCTTTCTTCAAACATATTTATTTGATTACAGGAGTGTAAGTATACCTATTTTAAATTGATATGTTTATCTTTTTATATATATTTAATGGTTCGATCTTTGAACGTTAAGACCAAGATATTATATTTAAGGATTATTTTTAAAGAAAAATTGGATGAATAAAGAAAGTGATAAAGAAATGAGCGAGTAAAGGAAGAAAACGAGTGAGAATAAAAAAGAGAAAAAAATAGGAAGATGCAAGAAATTGAGAAAATGGCCTTCCCTTTTCAATTTATATTACTATCAATACCTGGTTTTGTTAGGATAACAATGAAATGGAGATGGCTATTGCTAATTTCTACAATTACATTACCCAATATGTAGATAGCTTCTTCCATATTTGAAAGAGAAATAATATATTACTGTACCTTCAGCAAACTTGTTCAATATGGTTCCAAATGAACCATATATTTAACATACCCTTTCATTACTATAGATAATATTATTATAAATGAGTGAATATGTCCATCAATCTATAAATGTATGCCTTAAATCATTACTTTGCAGAATTAGGCTGCCTACTTTATCATTTACACTGTAAATGATTGGTTTATTTTTATTTATTTTTAAAAAAAGAAACTTTCTATTGGATTGATCAGTGTATTTGAAAAGTCTAATTTTTTGATTTGCATATCTTGTCACTTTACTACTTTGCTTTGGCAATAGTCAAGTCAGAATCAAAAACCATATAAACAAGCTTTATCAGCATGATATGGCAAAGGCATGAAAAAAGTGTATTGAACAGGTTTTTAAAAGTAAGCCTCTTTCTTTCTAGATATAGCAAAAATTAGTAATAAATTACGAGGACTTGAAATACTTATTTTCTCTAACAATAAGTGACTTATGCTAAATGAACACCAATGTAACCCAGCCTATTTACGGAACAGCATACTTATGCTTAAATCTTACTTGTTTTTGTTTTTGTTTTTTTTGTGATATATCGTAAAAGTCCTGAGCTTATCAAAGAGCTCAACCTTCTGTGATAGACGTATAATTTGACTACATTAAAACATGTGCTGGTGGTAGCATTTTATATTTTAGTGTTTCCTTTTGGAAGGCTAAATTTTCAAAAGATGATACACTTTGAGATACTTGATTGCTTATTTATGGTAGGACAAAGCGGATGAGGTTGGTTTTTACCCACAAAAGCGGTTCCCGTAATCCTGAGGATAATTCCGTCAATGCTCAAGGAATAAAATAGGGTTCTTGTATCTCAATAGCTTCTTTATTTTCTATTATAAATCTACTATAAATTATAAAGCGTTTTGTGAAATCATTAAACTCATTTTTAGTATTATTCAAACCACAAAAGTCGCCCTAAAGGACCTTCTAATGTCATTGGTAGCAGTGACTCCTCTTATTCAACCCCCCTTTTTTTATTTACTTATTTATAGAAGATAGTGTCACCTTAATTGGCGCTTTTGCGTCTAAAACAAGCAATCTCGAATTCTATATAACTTCACAACATAGCAGTGCTTTGGTTATGAAAAGATGAGTTGGTGCTCGATTTCTTGTCTTTTTTTTAAAAAAAACATGGGATTATAACAGATAAGGAAAAAAAAGGGGTTTGATCCTGACGAGCTGGTGATTGATGTCAGGTAACCAGAAACTCGCGTTTATGAGAAAATTGAAAGGGTATGTTTACAATCAATACACCAACATTGCTCTATCTCGATTATTTTCCCTTTAAGATCAAGTTGTAAGTTTTCATCTGATCAAAAGTCCGTATCTATTGCCCAGAATTGATGATTTCAAAGCGCTCCATCAAATTATTTATCCAGAAAGTGAAGATTAAGCAGATCCCGTAATATGGCAGACATGCACATGCAAATACATAATCATATCTATCAGGCTTTGGTATATATAGAACATTCCTTAGCTTCTATTTCAATCTAGATTTATAACATGGAACAAAAATTGTTCTTAAAGAAATGAGGTTTCTGCAAAATATATGTTGTTTTGGGATTCTGTTCAAAGTGAGTGTTACACTCTCTGGTTTTAAGTTTCATCTCTTCCCAATCACTTATAATCTAGATGATCTGTTTTTAGGCAAATATTACAGTAAATACAGCAAATCTTATGTGGATTTAGCTTTCTCATGATGCAAAAGGTACTTCTCAACGAGTCTTAATTTGGAAACATGACCAACAATTTGGGTGCACTTTGATGGCTAGGGTCACGTGCTAATCCAGAAAAAAAAATAAAAAAATCATTTGTACATAGAAAAAAAATTAGCCTTGTCGAAAAACATCATGACAAGTGTAAACGAATATGGCCTGAATACCGTTATAAACACACAAGAATTTGAAAATAGTGTTGTAGTAAAAGAATGCCCCACTGTCGGTCGTTCACTCGTTGCCAAAAGAGAGTTGACTCCTGGCGATATTGTTTTGGTTGAAACCCCTTTGATCAAGTATAGACTAAAGCCTGAATGTAGATCGTCAGCATCACCCTATTATTCAAAGAAACTCTGGAAGGACATGCTAGCCATTGTGAAGGAAGAAGAAGGTGAAGAAGATAATACAGAGGTCGAAGAAACAGAAGAAGAAGAGAAGGAGGAGGAAGAGTCAGATAACTATGACGACGGCTATAGCGATGACTACAGTAGTGATCAAGATAGCGACGATGAGGCGGAGGAAGTTAATGAAGACTCGGACTTTTGCCCTGGTGTTCCCGCCGCCATGCTTGCCTATCTGGACATCAACCCTCCACCACAGCAATACAGCAGCGTGCGCAAACAACATGTTTATAAAGATAGCGATTTTGACTTTTTCTATTATCCCGAAGAATCGGATTGGTTGGATCATGATACTGTCAAACTCATTCATTCGGCTGCAGAAAAGGTGGTCGCATCTCAGCCCTTATATCAGCATGTTGATGCCAAAGAACTAGCTCACTTTGTTTTAAAGATTTATTCCAATGCGCACACCGTCTCCATCCCCCACAGCCGAACAGAATCTACTCACAAGTCAAAGAAGGGACGAAGAGAGATGTATAAATCGAAATTTGGAGACAATGCCACCTTTTGGGGCGAGGAGCCTGTTGAGCAAGGTAGTAAACCAACTATTGCCTTACTTCGATGGGGCTCCAAGTTTGCCCATTCCTGTTCACCAAACATGTTTTTACAGTTTGAACCTTCTAGAAATGCCATGGTATTTACAGCCATTAAACCTTTAGCAGCTGGTGATATTCTTTCCTTCTCCTATCTGCCTGAAGATGATTCTACAGTAGGAGGTCTTGTCTGCGGTACCACAGTCAATCGCCAAGCTAAATTAGAAAAGTTCAAGTTCTTTAAATGTGCTTGTGAGCGATGCATGGATTGGGACTGGTCGCGAGGTATTGTGTGCAAGGAGTGTAAGGAGCCCGTCAACTATAGAAACCACGACGATGAATGGACATGCTTTTCATGTGACAGTAAAACAAGTGATGCCAATGCATCCTTTATCGGTGACCGTGAAGCCAATGTACAGCAGATGATTATGGGATTTGCTTCAAGAATCAACGGAAATAAGGTAATGAACGAGGGCATGATGCGTATGATGGAGCCTTATCTTGACGACCTTTTGGAGCCAGCACCGGAAAAGAATTTAGACGCTGTGCCCAGAAACCACTGGACATATGGATTCATTCACTCTTTATTAGCAGTATATCACCTCTCTCTTTTCCCTCAATCATTTGGAAAAGGGTTGGCTTCACAACTTGGATTAACTGTAAAAGGATTGGAAGAAGCGTTGGTTTATATTGAATTTTTGGAAAACACCATTCGCACACACAAACAAAACACTTGCCAAGGCAACCCAATGGCAGCCTTCTTTGCTGGTTGGCGTATATTATCCATCGTGGTTGATCTTGTCATGTCTTCTACCGAGAATAAGTACGCAAATGTTAAATATGAAAAAGAAGACAGTGACGACAGTGATAAGGAAGAGGACGAAGAGGCCCCAAAGCAAGAAGAGCAGATTAGTACCGAACCTGTGTTGATTCCAATGGACAAGGAGTGGGTTACACCAGTCAAGAAGATTGCAGATATTGTAAACAAGCAGTGGACTCCATTGATAGAACAAGTCTTTGCTGGCAAACAGTCGCCAGTTATTCATGATATGTTGAATCAAATCAAGCTATTTGCTGATAGAATCGAAGCGACATCAAACAGCGATTGAAATATTTCATATAAATAAAAGACTTTAACCAATGAAATGTTTAATAAGAAGCAATGGTGTTCAAATTTAAGTAAAATGTGACAAGTTCTTGATATGAAAATGAATTTGACTACGCCTCTTTCTCTCAGTATTGCATTTCTCTTTACTCTTCATATTTTTCTCTTATTCTCCACACTTGAATCAAAATGAGCTTCCACTACAGCGATGAGGAACATAAAGAAATCTCATGTCTCTTGGAAAAGAATTTGGGACCAGAATTCCTCAGTCAACGCACGGGACCAGCAGGCAAGTTGACATACATTGAAGGCCGGGTAGCAATCAACATGGCCAATAGTATATTTGGGTTTAATGGTTGGAATTCAGAAGTCAAGGACTGTACCGTCGACTATGTAAATATAACAATAGTGAATACCTGTACAAAAAGTGCTGATCAGCACTATTTTCTTTGGTCAAGGTTGATCAACTTGATAGTGGTAGATTCAATGTGGGCATTGCAGCTGTTGTCCGAATTACACTAAGAGATGGTACATTTCATGAGGTACCTGTAGTGTAGTTAAATTAAGGGACAACATTAATTAAACGAAACACTCAAATGTGATAGGATATTGGCTATGGCAACGCTGAAAATTCAAAAACAAAGTCAGCTGCATTTGAACAGGCACGAAAGCAAGCTATTACAGATTCCATGAAGCGTACTTTGCGTGTATTTGGCAACGCCTTAGGAAACTGTCTTTATGATCGCTCATATTTGACCAATATCGGGAGAATGGCAAATCCACAGGTAGGAATGATATACTCACACACTAGAAAGAATGGACTCTTATACAAAATATGATATACACAATCCAGATCAAGTTTAACCCGGGTGATTTATATCGTCATGAACAAATGATGGAAAAGATAAAAAAGGAAGAGGAAGAGTTGAATAAGAAAAACCAAGCAAATCAGGGACAACAAATGAAGCAGCAATCCCAAAATAGCAACAATAATCATACTAATCAACCATGCCAAAATAACCAAACAAATCAGCCTAACCATCAATCATTTAATCGAAACAACCAACCAAATTATAATAACAATCAATCGTATCAAAATAAACAACCAAATAAAGCTGATCAAGCGATGCAATTGAAAAAAGAACAACAGCATATACCCGCACAAGTGGTTAAAACAACTACAACTACAGCAACAGCAACAGTGACACCAGCAAAAGATTCAAAGCCAGAGAGCTCCAAAAAGCCTGGATTAAGATCTCCATTTGCACAGCCCCTGATCCATGAAGATAGTTTCTGTTATGGTAAATTACTTTAATTATAAAAAAAAAGCCATTTTCAAATATTAACATTATTCACAGAAGGAGATGATGCCTTGTTTTTACACTTGGCTGACCAGGAAGCACTAGAAGCATTGGAACCAAATAATGAAGATCAATAGTAAATATTTTCTATATTAAAAATATATATAAAAGGAACGACGATTAATAACTAATATAACAAAAAAAAAAGTGAGGAGATGTTGGCAGGAATACACACACCACCACCACCAGCAAATCAAGGTAAACTAGTTTAGAGTTTATGGAGTAAAAAAAAAACATAACAAACATTAAATTAATACTAAAATATAATGATCCAAATGAATAGACATTACCAATAGTGTAAGCATTCATTTTTAACAAGATGCTACTCATACCTATCTGTATTTACATGTTGATAATATTTTATTAGAATAAGAAGCCTAGAGATCCCATGGATGAAGACTTCTCTATCCGTTCCGTCAAGCAACAAAGAACATCATACACCAATTAAGGAGAGGAATATTCGGGGGTTAAAAAGCATGTATAAAGCTTGGTTTATCTCGTTTTATTTTATTAGGAGTATATACATCTTCCTTTCTCTTTTCTTCCCTCAAAAAAACTATTTAAACAAATGTTAAAGTACAATAAAACAGTATTACCTCTAAGTGGTCTAACGTGTCAATCATGTATAAGGACTTTACGAAAAGCATTTTCCAATTATAATGGTATTCAAGAGCTTCATATCGATTTGAAATCGATTCAAGTTTTACACAATGCAACACTTTCTTATATCGATATCAAACAAACAATTGAAAAATGTGGGTTCACTGTAGACATCATCGCAGCAACCATACCCGTCTATGGCATGACGTGTCAGTCTTGTGTCAAGTCGATCCAGACGAGTCTTATGGAACAATCTGGCGTTGTTTCAGTAACTGTACGATTAAATGAACAGGAAGCAATGGTTGTATATGATCCACATATATTAACAGAACAGTCAATCATCAATGTTATTCATGGATGCGGTTTTGATACAACAGCAAAAATGTCGCATGCTCCGAAAGAGGATATAGTGAAAGACAAAACACTCCAGTTGCGAGTGGGTGGAATGACATGTGCATCGTGTGTAACAAGCATTGAAAATATCCTGTCATCACAAAAGGGCATTCTTGCTGTTCAGGTAGCACTCCTTGCGGAACGGGCAATCGTCCAGTATGACCCTCAATGCATTCATCCCGATGCTATTGCGATGCTCATTGAGGATGCCGGTTTTGATGCAGAACACATCCTGCCAAACGAGGTAGATACCCTTCAACTTCAGGTATATGGAATGACATGCGCTAGCTGTGTCGTTTCTATTGAACATGGTCTCTCTAAAAGTGCCGGTATTACGCATGTGTCGGTCAACTTGATGACAGAAACCGCCTACATCAAATATGACGCCAGTCTTACTCACCCTCGTGCCATTGTGGATGAAATTGAATCCCTCGGGTTTGATGCTATCGTCACCACCTCTAAAAAGGATGCCCAGCTTGATAGTCTTTCCAAAATAAAAGAAATACAGGAGTGGAGACATGCATTTATGAAGAGCATTCTGTTTTCTGCTCCCGTGTTTTTTATTGCCATGATCCTACCCATGATGCAGGGAGCGAGACAGATGCTGGAAACCACCCTTTTTATTCCAGGTCTTTATCTTTTCCATGTGCTTCAACTTGGCTTGACAATACCTATACAGTTTGGTGTGGGTCGTCGATTTTTAAAATCCGCTTGGATGTCCATTCGTCATGGTATGCCAAGCATGGATGTGTTGGTTTCCATCTCTACACTAGCCGCCTTTACTTTTTCGGTACTGTCCATGTTGAGATCCGTGTGTACACGCTCAACTAGTCCACCCACCGTGTTTTTCGATACGTCAAGTATGCTGATTACGTTTATTGTCTTGGGTCGCTGGATCGAAAACAAGGCCAAAGGAAGATCGTCGTCTGCCCTATCCAAGCTCATGTCCTTGGCACCTTCATGCGCACTTTTGGTTACATTCAAGGATGATAGCGTCGATACTGAGCGTAGGATCCCCACCGATTTGATTGCTGTTGGTGATTTGATCAAGGTAGTTCCCGGTGACAAGGTGCCTACTGACGGTGAGATTGTCCGTGGTGAGTCTTGTGTAGATGAAAGTATGGTGACAGGTGAATCACTTTCGGTGGCAAAATCCAAAGGAAGTGCAGTGATTGGTGGTACAGTCAATGGATCTGGTACATTTATCATGAAGGCAACAAGAGTAGGGTCGGATACAGCCCTTAGTCAGATTGTAAAGTTGGTGGAGGATGCGCAAACAAGTAAAGCACCGATCCAAGGATTTGCGGATTTAATCGCTGGTTATTTTGTGCCAACTGTCCTGGTGCTTGGGCTGAGTACGCTTGGTATCTGGTCTATACTAGTCCATGCACTAGGTAAAGATCATCTCCCCTTTTCTATACAGCATGATATTGACGCTGCTGGAGAAGGAGGTTGGTTTTTTGTGTGTCTAAAGCTTTGTATTAGCGTCATCATTGTTGCTTGTCCTTGTGCTCTTGGCTTGGCTACACCTACTGCCATCATGGTTGGTACTGGCGTCGGTGCTGAAAATGGTGTCCTGTTTAAAGGTGCTGCTGTATTGGAGAGCGGACAAACAATCAACAAGATTGTTTTTGACAAGACGGGCACTTTGACAACCGGCAAGATTGAATGGGCGAGAACCGTTGTTTGGGGACAATATAATGAATGGCAGCTTTTGATCATTGCAGCCTTGGCAGAGTCGCAGAGTGAGCATCTTTTGGGAAAAGCCGTAGTACAAGGCGCCAAAAAAGTGACAGGATTACAGGTACTTGATTGTCTAGCTCGTGTAGAGTCATTCCAGAGCACAACAGGTTTTGGCATCTCATGCCAAGTGCATTTTGGCTCAACTTTACCAGAAAATCTAAATACAGCAATGTACGCCTTGATGAAGCCGTTACTGGATCGTTCGTTTCATGTTGTAATTGGAAATAGGCAATGGCTAGAAGAGAAAAATGGTGTACCACTGACAAGTGAGCAGCAAACATCACTCAACAAACAAGGTCGCTCTGGTCACACCTGTGTGTTGATAGGTATTGATGGCAACTATGGGGGCTTTCTGGCGTTATCTGATACCGTGAAACCCGAGGCATCCCAGGTGATCCAAACACTTAATAAAATGGGTATTGAAACCGCTATTGTGACTGGAGATAACGAGCTCGCTGCAAGCTGTGTAGCTTCAAAGTTGGGCATTAAAGAAGTATATGCAAACGTGACACCAAGTGGAAAGACACAACTTATTAAATCAATGCAGGACAAGGTGACCGAAACATCTCGTAAACCATGGTGGTCTACAAGCCACGGACAATACTTGCCGCTCTATCATGAAAACGTGGGATGCAAAACAGTAGTGGCCATGGTGGGTGATGGTATCAACGACTCACCGGCCTTGGTAAATGCAGATATTGGCATTGCCCTTTGTAGCGGTACAGACATTGCAGTGGAAGCAGCAGATATCATATTGATGAGAAACGACCTTGAAGATATTATTGCCGCTCTTAGTCTTTCTAAAGCCATTTTTAGACGTATCCGCATTAATTTGGTATGGGCTTGTGTGTATAATCTGGTTGGTATTCCACTTGCTATGGGTGTCTTTATGCCATGGGGTTATCGTTTACATCCAATGATGGCTGGCCTTGCCATGGCTGCGAGCTCCACGAGTGTGGTGGTCAGTAGTTTGATGCTGAAATGGACTTGGAGAAAACCAGCTATGGTGGGTGACGAACAGGTCGATTCCTTACAAGATATTCCAATGAGCGAATTAGACTTTGACACTCGAAGTCATCCAATGCAAATGGGCCGTTTTCAAAAATTCTTTTCTTTCAGAAATGATAATTACACTGCACTTCAAACTATTTAATGTTCTTTTTATTCATTTTGGGCAAATACATGCTGCATTACATAATAAAATAATCGTTCAAAAGTATCATCCAATTTGCATAACCTTATTAGATTTATTCAATTTTGATAAAAAAATTTTTTTTTTATTAAACATTCTCTAAGGAATTTACAAGGTGTTGAAACTATAAGTACAATGTTCTATTAAACAAAAAGAAAAGAAAAATATTGCAATATTATGATAAATGAGGGTTGAACCAAAAGAAGGAAGAGAGAGATGATAAGGGGAGGGAATTTAGAAGGTAGGGATGTTGGTTCTCTGGTCCATGGCAGGGTAAGTAGGACCAATAGCTTTGATGACAAGGTTAGCAAGATGGTGACCAGCTTGGACAGCACGACCGGCATCGGTGATACCCTGAGCATACAAACCCATGAAACCACCACAGAAAGCATCACCAGCACCGTTGGTGTCAACAATATCCTTATCCTCAACCTTGATGACAGGGTAGACGTTGGAGACATCACCGATAGCAGTGCAGGTAGCTTCAGCACCCTGGGTGATGACAACGAGACGAGGGGTGGCGTTACCCTTCTCGAGCTGAGAAAGCTTCTTGGCGATTTCCTGGACATCTTCAGTTTCCCAACCGGCTTGCTTGGCATAGGTACGGGCTTCATCTTCATTACCAAACAAAACATCGGTGTTCTTGATGATGGAATCAAGACGCTCCTTGAAGAACTGGGAAAGGAAAGGAGCACTCAAGTTGAGAGCAAAGGTCTTGTTGTTATCGGCAGCGTGTTGGGAGACCAACTTGGCAGATTCGTAACCACCATCGTGGGTGATGATGAAACCACCAAAGTAGTAGTATTTGGCATTCTCAACCAACTTCCAGTTCTCGGGTTGCTGGACAAAAGTGCTGGAGAGCTTCTCGGCAGCAGCCAAGTTGGCAACAAGAGAACTAATAAAAAATATCTGTCAGATTTTTTTTATCCTTTCTTTTTCTCGTTTCCCTCCTTTCTCCATTTTACATAAAAACTGAAATCATCCCCCATTCTTCCTTGTTTCCTTTCTTGCCTATTTTACGCCCCTTCCCATTAATATAAATCCAAATGACTTACCGGTTGTGACCAGTGATAAGGACAGCACAGGTACCAGTAGGGGCATCCTTGGTGATTTCATAGTTGGTGGTCAAACCATCAGCTTCGGCAGCAGTCTTCATGGTCTCGGCAAACTTATCGTCAGAGACACAGCCGAGGTAGACGGTGGACTTGGGAGGGAGGAAGTACTGAGCACCACGAGCGGTGTTCTGGGCAGCACCACCAGCAACATAGGCAACATCATAGTTGTCAACAATTTCCTTGTACAAGGCTTGGTGGGACTCATCGGCCAAGATAGCATCGTTAGCCTTGAGCTTGTACTTTTGAAGAAGTTCGTCGGTGGGATTACATTGAATATCCAAAAGAGGATTTTCCATAGCAAGCAAAGTATAGGACATTGTTAATTTTTTATTTATTTTTGTGTAGTGAAAAAAA
>VCJL01002064.1:80213-92333 GCA_024139405.1 Backusella mclennaniae | reverse complement strand
GAGTTATCACGACTTATCGTCTTTGTTAATTGCTATCTTATTAATTATACTTACCTGCACAACAATTAGGAATATATAATACTACATGATTTTTTATGTGATTATGTAATTATACTTAAATATTATTATTATATCAATTATATTATTTGAATTGCTACTTTTTCATGAAAAAGAACATATTTAAGAAATATCTAAAATAAAAAAGATGATACAATGTATCTTTCTTGAATACCATCCAATAGGTTAGAAATATTGCTTGATAATACCAAAAAAAAAAAATTAGAAAGTAAAGTATTGAGTGTCTTCTTCATGCATGTAAACAAAGTTTTCAGATTATGGAATTTAAAAAGGAAATAGTAAACGCAATACAAAATAAATTAAAACTGGAAGATATTCTTTCTCTCTTGATCAAAGTAAGGATATTGATATGCTGAATCAATAGAAAATGGAGATCCAGCCAACATAGGTTAATTTATTCGGATTAAAAGAATGATGGTACATTGTGATGACTTTTATTAATACAATAAGGGGTATACCAGACTTTTTGGTAGGTCATTGGTTCCTGAATAAAAGATGAAGCAGGCCTGTTCTAAGATGCTAACCATTGGCTTTGTTCAAACCTCATATAAATTGTTTATTTATTTTTGGATATGTGTTGATATGTTTCAGATTTGCTGCTGGAATAACTGAAGTGTCAATATCTATTTAAACCAGCCTTTAGGTAACAAATAAATATAAAAGAATACGAAAAAAATTCTCTTGAAAAAGTTAAAAAGGATGATTTCTCAGCCAATATCTGCAAGTTGTAGATTTATCTCCATATTTGCTTGATCTAAATATACTTAATAAAATTGATTTTGTATTCCTTGTCTAATGACCATTTACTTCCCTTTTCAAACAGAATAAATATGTACTATATAGCACTGATTACAGCTTTAAATTGGTATTAAAGGGGGTCATAAGTCGGATGTAATAATAAGTCGTCTTTTTTAAATGAAGAAAAAAACATAGTGCAGCTTTGGAAAACTCATTTTGATATCACTATACTCCAGTTTTAGATGCATAAAATGTACTTGAGTGCCCTTGCACCCAAGAGCAATAGTGTTTAAGTGCATTAGCACCGAAGAACAACAGTGTTCAGGTGCATAATTTGTACTTTTGGTTCCAGATAAAAAATTTTGTACTGCATTTTTTCTCAGATAAAATTGATTGTAAAAATACGTGACTGCTTTCCCTGGATCCAAAAAGCGTTTTATCTCTTCTTGCAGCTTTCATTATTAGAGCTTAGAAAAATCGAAAAAAGGGCTCAAAATGCCATCCAGGAAAAAATACGTTTGAAATATGGTTTCAAAAGTATGTTTTATTTAATAATAATAAAAGAAAAACACGCCTCAGGATATGGACTTGCTACTTGAATAAAGATTACGGGCTCTGTATTATATATCGGGCGATGAGAGACAGTAGTGGAAGCAACAGAGCAACATATAATACCAATTGGAATTACGATAGAGATCGAAACAGTTTATTATGCATAGCTGTTCATTGATTACAAGGAGTCAATAAGACTATATATTAATTGATGATTGGTATCTATTCCATGGAGCTATAACTATGGCTTACGCATTGTAGAGAGAACAAGTAATCAAGTCAGTCAAAACAAATCATCCAAAATACTGTCGCACAATTTACCATCACCTACTTAATAGCGTTGCAATTGTGTATTTTTCGATCTTCTCCAGTCTTATCAATTTCATTTTTTCATTAACTTTGAACTTATCAATACCTTTGAGGCTTATCGATAAGCATCAATGTTTTTTTTTATTCTAAAAATTTCGTGGAGTCGTAAAAATACATATAAAAATTACTAAAAAAGTGAATGATCCTAAACCAAATGTGTATATTTTTTCACTCAAGAGCAGTTGCACTGTGTCTGCAGGTGTAGTGCACGTACGATAAATAGGTTATTCTCAATTAACCAGCTGTAATATGGCCAAACACGAAATAAAGCGAGGGAGGAAACATTGGACGGTATATGTATATTTAAATTAATAGAAATGACAGAAGGTTTTTAAAATAAATGTGAATAAACGTGAATACATCACAAATATACATCTCAGCACAGCTCCAACTATTGATAAAAGTAGTATACCCTCAGTTTTGTACATACTCTCACACATTGGAAATAGAAAAGATGCCCTTTATTTTCGATTCAAATGTTTGGTTATAGATGTCAAGTAATGTAATATTAGGGGTTTCGATTTGTACCTTTGTTTTTTTCTTCGGACACCAGCTAGAGATCGCTTTAAGAACACCAGCTAATATGTAATAATTGCGCTGTTTACAGTACTTTTAATGACCATTTATTAATTTAGTAACATATCGTAGCTATTAAATATATATTTCACGCGTGTCTGTACAGTACTTTTTTTTTTATAGAGAATGAAGCAAATAACTTTGAAGTCATCAGAAGATTCGGAGACGCGTAAAGGGTCAAATGAAACCCAAGAACAGTATTTCTTAAAAAGGTGAAAATGCATAGGGATTTGAAGTCCAAATATTTTAAAACCCATTTTGGAAAATCTGACACCACAAGAAAAAGCTTAAACTTTTGGCCAATCAAATATCGAACTCTTCATAGTATGTATGCAAATGTTTGGATACCCAAAACGAACATAGCTTCAACCAACACCATTGGAATTTAATCTTTTTTGTAAGGGTGCTTTGACTTTTTCTTTTTAAAAAGTTATGTTATAATTCATTAGGACAGGTCTACTCAATTTTTTTGGTCTAAAATTTTAGTTTTGAAGAAATAATTACACAAGGTAACACCACGATAAATTAAAAATATGCTAAGTTTTAATTAGTGGTAAAATAAAAAAAAAGGTACAATTAAATAAGAGTATATATTAATAGGATCAAGGTATCGTATGCTCAGCATTGTTGAATGGTGGAAGATCAGCAGTAGCTAGTTTGCGGCGGGACATGACTTTTTTTCCTGTTGTAGCAGATCTCCGCAATTTGGGTACTGGGACAGAGTTTAATTCAGGATCAAATTGTAACCAATCACGGGGTGGTACAGTAGCACTTTTGACTGAGGAGGCGGGGACCTCTTTAACAGTAACTGCAGTTGGCTTGGTGTTCTTTGTTGTGTCTACCTTTAGTCCCATTTCTTGGAATCTATTTTGGTATTTTTTACGTTCTATGCTACCGCTATGGCTTAATTTTTCTGTTGGTACTGGAGGGATAGGTGACTGAGTGCCAGACATAAAGCTGTTTTCAGGAACCATGCCTTCCGTTTCCGGTGCTTCTTGATCGTCATGATCTTCATGATTTTCATTGTCTTCCTGATCTTCTGGTGTTGGGTATTCTTCTTCGGTAGGACTGTCAGGAGATGTAATGCTAACAGCATATCGATCGCTTGGTGAATAAGGATGTTCACTGATACTTTCGATGGTACCTGTAATGGCAGAATTACTGTGGAAATCTTTATTTGCAAATAGCTCTCCGTGATTGCGTATTAAGTCTTCTAAAACGCAATCTTTTGCCCATTCACCAGGTGAATTCTGTGCGTGGTTTAAGTCTTGGAAAATTGCAGGAGTAAAAATCAATGTCAGATTATTAATATTCATCTTGTTTTTTTCTACATGTTGTTCTAAGCGTGCTAAGTGATCGATCAAAGCTCTTAATGTATCATAATTAGCTGGGGATAGTTTAAGTAATCGTGTAAGGAGGTTCATTAAGCGTAACTCTTGATCAGGAATTTCTGTGACAAAGAAAAAAAAATAAGATGCATGCAGGTTTATTACTATAGTTATTCTACTTACGGGAGTAAACTAAACGATCAGTGAGCTTGAAAGGAAATAGAGGAGACTGCAATTCACGAAGAAATATTTTAATAACAGAAGAAATACTAAATATGTCTTCTGGAATATCGTGTTGACCAATTTCTGCTGATTCTTCATCCTTCTCAAAGGCATGCTTGATTTTTTCCATATTACTTTGCTTTCCAGGCACTCTGTATATTCCTTCTCTTTCCAGTCCACCTAGTCTTTCAATGGCTTCGATACACTTTGTAATAAGTAATGGTGGTGATCTATTATGCTGTTGAGCGTATTCTTGAAGGGATGTACCAAAAATTAAATCTACCCATTTTATGTTAGCTCATGAAAATGCTGACATTTGTGTATTATGTTGTACATACGTTTACATTCACCAACGTGGTAATTGATATAATGAACAGGACTTGGTTTGGGATGGTGCTTTTTAACCACTTGATTATAATAATAAGTTGATTCAACATCAATTTTGGCTGTTTGAACAGATTTTAATAAATCTCTAGTATACTGTAAATCCAAATTATTTTTACATAAATATTATTTTATCATCATGGTTAGTATTGTATCACAGCATTATGATCCATTTTAATAAAGAAATATCAAAATAAAATGATTTACCTTTTGAGAAGCTTCTAAATCCAGAAGGTTGGATGATAGTGCGCTTTCTAAAATATCCTTTACATGTTGAGATTTTTGCTCAAGAGAACTCTGCACTGTTTTCAGAATGTGTTTATGAGAAGCTTCATTTTTAAGTGCAAGGTTACTAATTTCTCGTACGACATTTCGATAATTAGTGTCTAAACATTAGGTTTTTTATGATTAAAAAAAAAGCGATCAATAAACTAACAAAAAATCCATAAAAAAAAAACTCAGAGAATTTCATTACCTGCTTCACCAACCTCTACCTTCAAATTAGCAACTTTGATATTATGTTTTGTAGGATCTTCTTGGTTCTTTAGATGCCCGAATTGTTTTTTTAACCGCTCCAATCGACTTTGTGGTGCAGAGGAGCCATTTATCCGTACTCTTTCGCTGTCTAAGCTCATTGCTCTTGTTCGCACATCCTCCGATGTATCCATAGACATTGATTTTGTTAGTGTTGGAAAAGGAGATGTAGGAGTAGTTAACATGGGTGATGCTACAGAGTATCCTGTAGATCTATCCATATCCTCCCATTTTTGCATGTACTCTTCTTTTGCCTAATGTCGTACGTTAGTGATACAATATATGTGTTTCTCCATTTCCAAAAGATCATTGCATTACCTTTGTATGTTTCTTTACTCTTGCCAGAGTATACTCAATATTCATATCGCGCATCCAAGCACGATGCTTGTTACGTTGTCGCTCTTGCTCAGTCTACCAAATAAGTTAGATTAAGTACTTATTTTTTCAATGTCCGGGTACCTTAAATAGGTTCAATTGTTGAATGTGTGTCTTTAATCTTTCAACATGTTTATCACTATGACATTTTCTATCCAATTCCACATATTTCATAAAAGCATGCTGTAATCCGATAGTTTCTTGTCCATTTGTTGCCTTGAGAAGATTTACATTTATATCATCCAGCTTTTTCAAGTAATTCTCTTCCAATGCGACCCTGGAATAAAAGTTTAGTGATAAGCAAGTAGGGCGGTAGTAATGGTTACCTTTGCTTTAGATATTCGAGGATATAATTTGTATCTCGTAATATAAAGTTGTCAGTGAGAACATTGATGTCAACTGACTGCTTGCTTATGCCAGTGTAGAAGGCTTTTTCTTCGTCTGTCCATTCAGCCTATCCAACTATGTTAGGACGAATTGTGAGTGAAACTCTAATTTATCTTACTCCATTTTTATTTTGATGTTTTCGAGTATTTCTTCTTAGCGGTGTTGTCATTAATAAAGGACGAATAAAATAAGGGAAGAAAGAAAAAGGAAAGGTAACGAGAAAAAAAGAAGAGAAAGAGAAGGAAAAAAGAAAAACAAAACAAATAACAGTTGAGATAATCAAACTCAACAAGTAATTTTGGTGTAACATTTAATTTTTGACGATCACAAAGTTTGAGAATATTATATTATTTTATTTATTTTAAAAAAAAAAAGAGAGGAGAATGATTAAAGTGCTTAAATCAAGTAAATATTGCCTTCACTATACATGATTTGGTTATCCTGAGACATAGTTTGTAGTGCTGCTTCTGTTTCTTGTAAACTGAATTTAGATCTTAACTCTCTGTTAAGAATAGCGAAGAATTCATTGAATTCGCACTGTAATTCATTTCCAAAGGCTTGGTTGTTTATAACGTTGAATCTTTCTTTAAATAGTTTTAATCTATAATATAAAATAAATAATTAAATAAATTGAGACATGCGTTATAAATACGTGATTTGGCTTACCTTGGAGCAGAGATTCCTCCTTCGGTCATTTCTACGTCTTCATCCATAGGATCTTCAGCTCTAAAGGGTTCAAATATATTAGCACTGGCGTCTCTCTATATATATATATCAGTATTTACCTGTTCTCTTCTGTCTCTTCGTCCATTTGTTCTCCCTCTTCTTCCTCTTCCTCTTCCTCTTCTTCTTCCTCCTCAGATTCTGAATCCCCTTTGCTAAGTTTCACACGTTTTACTCTCTTTGAACGAATGACTTCTTGGAACATGGCAAATCGTAATACTTCAGCAGCAGCCTTTGCGTCCTTGTCATCAACAGTCTTACTTAAGCGTGCCTTTGCATGTGCAGTCGAAAGACGAATTAAAGTTTCCAATGTACGCGCTGTAATAGGGGCGGTCTAAATTGAGCACCATACAGTTAGTAAAATACGTTCTAGATGTTTCCGTAGCCAATTTTTTAGTTACTTTTTTTCTAGATGAGTCCTCTTCAATGTTATTACGAAGGGCGGTATATTCGTTAATGATTCTATCTGTAGCACGCTTGCTTAAGGTTGGTGTCACTCTATTCTTTACATAGTATACATATTTTTTGATAAAGCTTGTCTTGAGGATCTTAATGGGTCTATTATCTGAATACTGGGTAAACTTTTCAAATATCTCCTCATCATCCACATCTTCCTGAGGCTCTTCTCCCATAATATCATCTACAAACTCTGTAACAGGGGCGCCTTCGTCGGTTCCAGGTTTGATATAACGATGCATGTTGAGTACATGCTCAGAAATCTGGCGATCCCTCATTTCATCCAAAGAATCAGTTACAACAAAAAGCAAATCAAAACGGGACAGTAATGAATCAGGTAAAGCGATGTTTTTTGCGGGATCCTTTGTAAGATCGTACATGCCATAAATGGGATTAGCGGCTGCTATCACGCTACAACGAGCATTAAGTGACGTATGAATACCAGCCTTTGCAATGGTAACTGTTTGCTGTTCCATAACTTCGTGAATGGCAACACGATCTACTTCGCTCATTTTGTCAAATTCATCAATACATACAACGCCACGATCAGCCAAGACCATAGCACCTGCTTCCAAACGTCTTTCACCAGTTTCTTTATCTGAAGTTACAGCAGCAGTCAAACCAACGCCAGACGAACCACGACCAGTTGTTGCAATAGCCAAGGGGGCGGTATTTAACACATATCTTAAGATTTGAGATTTAGCAGTAGAGGGATCACCGACCATCAACATATTGATATCACCTCTGATATGAGTACCATTTTCTAAATTCTTCTCCACACCACCCAACAACATCAGTAAAACTGCCTTTTTGATGTAATCATGACCCCAAATAGAGGGTGCCAATGACTGAGATAAGGTTTCAAATGAGTTTCTCTTTGAAGCAAATTGGTTAATTGCACGGATATCAGCATCAGTGATGACGGGAGCAGCAATACCGCCACCTGCCTTTGTACTCAATAAGCTGATTTCATTACAAACAATGACTGTTTTGAATGTAGAACTGGTTTGATTTGCGTTTCTGTTACCCAAAGAGCGATAAATACCGACAATGCTGACACGGTCACCTGGCTTAGCCTTGTCGACTAAATCATCATCCAATATAACATCCACTGAGCGGGGCAATTGTCCAGGAGGAGCGCGCTCAGGCATTTCCTGGATACCAATAGTTTGATGATCACGGTAAGTCGAAAAACCAAATTCGGTAATAAGAGGATCACCGTTATCATCATGAGTGGGATAAACAGCACCAGTTGGGACGGGATTTCCAGGAGTGAGAGCATCTCTATATTCACGCATGTAATGCTTCTTTCCCTTCTCAGAATAGTGAATTGATTTTAATACTTTAGGTCTAACTAAAGAACAACGGGTAACAATGCCTTCAATGCAAACAAATTTACCCAGGTACATTGCACGAAGTGTACGAGGATTAACATGATGGTCACCAAAGCTACCTTGGAAACCAACATAAAAAGGACTTGCTTGTGTATCAAACACAGAAAGTTCAGTAACAGAAACAATCATTTTGTTGAGTGCATCATCAAAAGCAGCAAGATATTCAGCTGGACTGTTCAACAACCTAGACGAAAAATTATTAGTATTGGGGATTGACACTTTTTTTTAAAAAAGGTTTATTTACTCTTCTACTAAAGCTCTATCAAAACTACGAAGAGCGTCGATGCTGACAAGTAATCTACGCTGGCCAGTGGCAACCATAGTTGGAAGGGAATCCTTGTAGGAGCCTTTATTTACACCTTGAAGATCCTAGTTTAAAATGTCAGCAACCAATCAAGTTACGTTTATATTATCTAAAGCAGGTCGGTACCTCTTTTTCAAGAAATTCTTGAAAACGAGTCGAGTTTTGTGAGAACTGCTCATCAGCTAATGGTACTTCCATGATGGATATTGAATATAAATATGAGAGAGTGAAAAAAATTTGACAAACGCGATTCCCTTTTTTCTTTTTTTGATTTCCTAAAAAGGACATACGAGTCACATTTTCACTAAAGAAGTTGGTAAAAGTGTAGATCAGAAGAAGGGTAGCTTTTGATAGAGTATTTAGCAAGAAAAGGCACTTATAAAAGGGTAAATTATGACACGTATTAATATGATTGATTCAGAGCATGCATTTTAACTATATTTGTATATGCTTTAAGGTAACCTTACAAGACATATCCATTGTCTTGTTTGAACAGTGATAGTACTAGTCTTACTACTCTTAGTGATCTACGCATTATTGAAGACAGATTCCCTCATAGCCAACTCAAAACTAATTAAGAATTAGTCATCATATTAAAAAACATCGAAATGTATAAGCGTAAATATTGAATATAGCTAAAGAAAACCCGCAATTGCTCACACAACATTGAAACTGTATATAGTTACTTACAAATACAGCATTGTCTATGATCTATTTCTAGTTTTTTAAACATGATGTTACTAATGGGGATATATAGAAATGAGCTGTCTTATGAGATCATATGCGATCTTAATAATAATAATAATAATAAAAAATTAATAAATTACTGGTCACATTTTCATCAATCCGGGAACTTTAGACTTGGCTCTGTAAGGTTTGCTCTGTCAATTCAATGGGATAAAAGTTGTTGATATATTCGAAAACAAAACAAAACAAAAACAGGCAATAAAAAAATAAAAAAAATAAGCTTTTTTCACGAGATTAAACAAAAGAAAATTATAGTCAATTTCATTGTTTAGATTCATTGTTGTTATTATAAGTGTCGAATAAGGAAGGGCTCCATTATAAATATAGTAAAATCTAAAGTTACTCCTATGATCTATTTATAAATCAAAGAATTATATTAATGTTTATATATACAGACATTTTTTTTTTATCATTTCATCATTAGAATCAATGATCTGGTCTGTCTAAAGAAAATGTTTTTTAGTATTACATTTGATCTAAATTCAGGGATTCTGACAAATTTTTTTTGTACCGTTATTGACTTTATTTGGAAATAAACCATTCAGCTGAATATTTTAATAACAATAACACCAAAACTATTGTTAATAACATTAGTATCTACTCATCCGTGTATGTATGCAAATGCGTGGGATAAATAAACAAATATAGCGAGAAAAGAGTACAATTAAAAGAACTTATTCTAATTATTATTGGTTTATGTTGATTTAAATTTAGACTTATAGCTGCACTGGAACCAAAAAAAAATACAAAAAACAAAAAAAGGAATAATGACAATAAGTAAAAAATAGAGGAAAGGAGAGATATGTATAATCCGAACAGCTGTGACTGACTAACTGCAGAATTCATGATAGCTGTACGAACTTTGACTTTCGCAGAAAGTAGAATTGTATCATCACAAACAAAAGAAACCCTAATAATTCCCTTTTGCCCTAAAAAGTTAGTTTAAGTAATGGGTGATCTTTGTTGAACCATCAGCTATTTGTGAAGAAAAAAGAAAGTACGGAATAGTAAATGGTTGTGTACCACAGACAATATCAATTTAACCTAATTAAAGTAAAAATATAATCTTGCATACGTGCGGCAAACACCGCATCTTTTTTTCTTTTTTTTAACTTCTCTACATCCTATATAAATGAGATAAATTCTTTTTTTCTCCTCTTTTTTCTCTTTTATTAATTTCAAAAGTAAATTATCTCGCTCCTTACTTTACTTTATTTCTTTCACAGAAAATCACGTCATAAAGGTCTCGAGTACACGTCATGGGATTTTTTACATCTCTAAGAGTGATCTTTTCGAGTGATAGCAGTAAAAAATTATCATCACGAAGCGAATATGAAAAAGATCACCATAATTCTAGAAGACGGAGCCATAAAAAGAAATCGAGAAATCAGCAATCAGAATTAAATGCTTCAGAAATAAGTGTCACTTCCGATCCAGCGCATACGACCTCTACATCAGAGACTCATAGTTTTCATTATATTGATGGTAGAAAGTTTGCTGATGAAAGCACAATATCTTATGTTCTTCCATATGACGAAGATGGTACATCTATTTTTAATCTGGGTTCGCTAGCTTCAAAATGCTAATCTTGTGTTCTCATAGAAAACGATCGTGTTCATCAGCAACATTGGATTCTTCGACATGCTCTCCATTGGTAATAATATAACCAAATATACTTTTATATAAAATTATAAGATGGCATTATAATTTATTTTCTAATGGACTACAAACGAATTAAATTAGTAATTTCCATGCTCCTGTTGATAAATTTTTGGAAGACGGTATCACAGTTCTGGATTCTGGTTGTGGTAATACAAGCATTGTTTTTTGTGATTTTTGCTACACAAGCGCCTGAACCACTTTTTTTTTTTTTTTAAAAAAAAAAAAAATTATAGGTCCTGCTACATGGTCATTTGAAATGGCTGAAAGTTATCCACAGTCCAAGTTTTATGGTATCGATATTGTCCGTTCGTTTCCTGAAAGCATTAAACCTGTGAATGTTGAATTTGCTATTGGAAATATTGCTGAACCATTGCCGTTTGAGAACGAGAAATTTGACTATATTCACCAAAGACTTTTGGCTCTTGGCTTAAGCAACACAGAGTGGGATAAGGTAAATATGTAGTCAATATGGTTATATGTAATTACTTTAAACTTATAATATAAATAGTCTTTAGAGAATATGTATCATGCTTTAAAACCTGGTGGCTTTATAGAACTTGCAGAGGTAGCATTATAACGAGTTGTGTTGATATAAAACTTACATAGTCTATTTGTAGTCTGACCTCAAAGATTTTGACAACACCGGTCCATTGATGAACAAGATGGGAGAAACTTGTAATTTTTTGTTGCATTCATTTTCATTTTTGTATTTTAATCTTATTCTATTTCATTGCTTTATAGTGGGGAAACTCTTAGAAGGACGCAACATGGTTCCTAAAATTTCTTGTGAATTAAAAGAACGTTTAGCAAAAGCTGGTTTTACTAATATAATTGAAGTCCAAAAGATAATTCCACTCAACCATAGTGGAAAAGTCGGTCAACTTATTTGGTATTGTATTGCTAACGTTTTTCCCTTTATACTGATTTTTATTTATTTTACTTATTATTATTGCTTCTATTTTATTTGTCAGGGATGATTATCGTCATGGTATCACAAATATTAGACATGCTATGGGTAGTATAACACCCGAATGGAATGATAGAGAAGCATATAAATTGCATTTGGAAGAAGCAGGACAAGAGTGCATCCAAATGAATACAAATTGTGTATGGCATGTTGCTTATGCTCAAAAACCCATGTAGAGTAGCCATATTTAGATTTACATTTTTTCTTCAATATTTCATCTTTACATATGAAAACCAAATTCACTCTTCATTCGTTAATACCTCCTCTCCCTCTTTATTGTCACGTCTCAAGCCATATCAACAATATATAAAATATATGTAAAAA
>VCJL01002064.1:23116-34021 GCA_024139405.1 Backusella mclennaniae | reverse complement strand
AAAAAAAAAAAAAGTACTTGATGCCTTTGATTAAAATCATACACTAAATTGGCATCACGTTCCTTAGTACTTCTTAATAATTTTTTTTTAAAGATATAAGCACGATAAAGAACCTCAAATTAAAGCGATGTTGTGTTACAACTACTATAAAACACCACAAACTTACTGAAAACACCCTTAATTTCGTAATTACTTCATCGAACGAAGCAATATTTCCATTTTATGATACTGTTTATAGTCAAGAAATATAACTAGACTCACGCCATCGTAATCTAGTTTATTTGATGAAGATATCTAGTGTTAGTCAATCAAACTTTATGGCCTCCATTAAACTTTAACCACTAAATCGATACTAGTAGTATTATAGTCATTTTACTTTGTTTTTAAATGCTAACATCCAGGTCATTTTTATCAGTCAACTAATTATTCGTTTTTGAAAGTCGCCCTTTCTTTTACATTAAAGAAACCACTATAGACCATTAAAGATCTGATGTTGAACGAAATCATTTCAGTTTGATGAATAAATATACCTTGATATGAATATCCTCAAGAGATATTTTTAAACATTTGTGAGACTTTACATGACACCATAAACGAACAATCATGTGAAAAAAGAACAAGATACATTTAGATCTTAAACGTTAAAGAGCCTCCATTCAAACAACCAGATTTCACCGATATTCAATTGCTTGATAAAAAAAAGTTTGGTTTGACAAACATGTAACCCCGCATAAATAGGATATTTTTCCATTTCGCTACACGTCGGGACAAGTTGGTTTCGTCAATAAACTTCAACGCCGACAACCGCCTGGTACATTGAGCATAATGCTGTCGAAAAGTATAAATTTTGCTGTAAATATAAGGGCTACACAATGAACTAGAGAATATACATAAAATTATACCTATAATATGCTAGTTTTCCTGAGAACCATTACAAAAATATAGAAATTGACAAGATTATGGCAAATATAAATAAATATGGTCATTAACAATGACCTCTGTTCCAAAGCAAAGATGTTGAGATCTCCGCTAATCTTAAACTAAGCTTAGATGGGATTTCCCCAGATTAAAGAATATAAAAAACGTTAGTCCCACTTACTATCCATTAGACAATAATTTGAGGGATGCTTTTGTCATCTGGAAATTGCTTAATAAGTAAACTATTCAGTCGTATAGCTCCATTATTTACCTTAAAATGATGTACATCATTTAAATAGATAAGAAGAAGGAACTTATTTAAAGATATCTGAAGCAGCACCATAATCATAGATAGCTCAATCTGAATGCGTATTCTTTTAGAGTTTAGATAATCCAAGGTAGACGCTTTCACAAACTACAAAATGTGTTTTTTTTCCTAATGTTTTTATGCTATTTTCTAGAGAATTGGTACGTTAAACAAGAGATGCAAAAAAAAAGGGACCTGATTGCTCTGTAGCTCGCGCCTTAAGCCAACTCCTATGTTTTTGATTTATATACGAAGAAGCCCATAACTGATAGTATACACAAACAAACAAAAAGCCTTTAAAAAATTACAAATAAAAATCATTGATCTAATCAAGAATCTACTTAATAAGAATATAAAAACATAATATTGAAAATAAGCAATTGATGGCTAATAATGATGTCACAAAACAAGTTCGGCTTAGAGATCATGTATCATTGTTTGCTCTTTGGCGTATAAATTTTGAAGAAAAAAAAATCATGTGCTCGACATAGCCCTTCAAATAAACAATGGCTTACACTCTTTATATGTGTATATTAACCAAATTTAGCAGATCAACAAAGCCTTTCTCTTGTTCTGGAGTTGGCTCAATAACTATTCATTGCCATGGTATATTTGTATGCTATATATATCAGAAATATTTATTCTTTCTTTCTATCTATCATTTTTTTTTCTTCACAAAAATGAAGTCAATCTATTTTACTTTCATTATCACAATAATGATTTCAACCATCCAAGGGGCACCTGAAAAGATTCTCTCTATTCCTTTAAAGAGAAACCCAAATTATGTACCAAATATTCATAAGCAACTCTTAAAGTCCCACCAAAAATACAAAATACCTACAGGCCAAGTTCCTCTTGTCGATGTCTCTAATGACACTGAATATACCGGCATTATCTATGCGGGTACACCTCCAAGGCCTTTTTCTGTTGATTTCGACACTGGCTCATCTAACTTTTGGCTTGGTATTTAAACTTGGACTTAACTTTTACATTGTTTTTTTTTTAACTCATATTTATAATAGATTCCTCTCTTTGTTCTGTATGTACTAACCACACCGTTTATGACCCATCCAATTCGAGCTCTTTTTCTCCTGATGGTCGACCATGGAATATCACATACGGTGATCTTAGCACTTCTTCTGGTATGCTGGTCTATGATACAGTGAATATAGGCGGTATTACTATTAAAAATATATCAATTTATGCTACAATGATGCTATCTGGGGATACTATTGACCCAGCAATTGATGGATTGTTGGGTCTTGCTTTTGACAAGTTAGCTACAGTTCCCGGAGTAAGAACTCCTTTCCAAGTTATGGTTGACAGGAAATTGATCTCCTCCCCTGTATTTAGTGTTTACTTTGGCAAGGCAGTTGATGGAGGAGACGAATACGGAGGAGGTATATGAAAAACATTTCTAGTGACTAGATTAGTAAGACCGAAATTCTAATAGACCTTATATAGAGTTTATTTTTGGTGGTTATAACTCATCGCTTATTGATGGAGACCTGACTACAATACCAGTCAACAATACTACCGGCTTCTGGATGATTGATATAGACGATATCAGAATAAACAACTCTTCTGTTCTTCACAAATCCTCTAGAGCAATTGTTGACACTGGAACCACACTTCTTCTATTGCCTCAAAAACTTGCTCTTGAAATATCAAAGAAGTATAATGCTACTGATAACAGTGATGGATCATTCAAGATTAGTAAGTTATCATTTACATTTTCTTTACATTTAATCCATGTTGCTGACTTTTTTTTTTTTAAAAAAAAGGCTGTAATGAAGACGAGCTTCAACCACTCGACATCGAAATTGGAGGTACGACTTTTACAATCCCGCCAGATGCACTCATTTCTGAAAGACATCCCAACAACTGCACAGCTGGGTTTGCCTATGCTGATTTGCTTTCTGAGGTTATTCTGGGAGATGTCTTTATTAAGAACTACTACTTGATATTTAATACTGAAGTCCCCCAAATTCAAATTGCCACTCTAAAAGCATAGCATTATAAAATTTCATATTTCAGAGACATTCTTAATATAAAGAGTATCCCCTTTATACAAATTCTCGTTTTCTTTTATATTTTGGTATTTGTGTGTTCTATAATACTCAAGAGTATATGATGGGGATGCGTGTAGAGCACGTGACCGATATGTGTGCGATGAGGGCCACGATTAGACCACCCATCAACAGAAATGTAGTATGACCACATGGTCGATATATTGATGACCACGAGATAGTAAACAAGTCGATTGCCTGGAGCGAGAGTCTATCCAAGTATTTGATAGTGAATATACATTCTAATAGTACAAGTTAATAATAACAGTACAAATGCATTGACTGCAAAGTAAAAAAGGAAACTCTGACATCACAAGGATGAATACATATTGTGCTGTTCAAGAAAATAAAATAAAATTCAAGTGCTCGTTGTCTTTTTTTTTTTTTTCTCCTTCACTTTACAATTATTTTATTTTTTTCTCTCACATATTTGGTTTCCTGTTATTATTTCAATCCTCTTCATTTATAACCTAGAAATGGCAACTTCAGCTCAGGAATTCACACTTGAAATGGTTATTATCATTTAAGACTTTACATTAATAATAATACACTCATTCACTTAACTTGTTTTCCTCTTTTATGCATTTACGATTCAACATTGATCCATGATTAGTAGGCTTCTGTACCAAGAGAACTAATTAAGGATGCATTACGGGGTGAGTAGAGAGAAGAAAAACAAGTAGAAGAGAATATAAGGAGTTACTGCGCAAGAGAGAGACTAACATATAAACAAGGACTGTTACATTCTATCTTCTTTCACCGGTTATTGATTAGTGTTATACCCCGAGAAATCAGAGTGCTAAATACTTCTGTGGTAAATAGCATAAATTTTATTAGTAAAATCAACAATACACTCATGCTGCGCCCGTTAATTAGTCCATCACAGACAGCCAAGAGGTAGAGAAGTTAATAGAGGATAAAATAGCCGAGTTTTTACAAACCACCCGTTCCAGCCAAGTAAAAAAGGGAAAGGTACGATATCATATTTTGCCCTTGTTGTGCTTATGTTTAAAGCAATAATGATGTTATCTAGCTGGTGGTGCTGTTTTATGACAAAAGATTACAAAAGAACTGGTTTCAATTTTCAAAGTCGGAAGAACTGGTTTGCTGGGAACAATGGAATATTATTTTAAATTTAACACAGCCATCACAAACAGAACAAGGTAAAAAATAAAGGTATATTGCAATATATGCAATTGCATTTACATTTATTTTATATACTTAATAGAAAGAACAAAGGCATTAAGGTCAATAGAACGACAATTATCACAATGTTTAATGACAATATTAAGGATAGTGGATGATTATAAAGAACATATTCCATCAATCACCACAACTGAAGGAAATCCATTTCCTTACGAAATAACAGTTAAACCTGTATAACAAGTATGCATAAAGATGTTGCTATCTTTTGTTATCAGGCAAGAATGATACACTTGATGATATTTACTATTATTAGTAATAATGACAAATAAAAACAAGTGATCACACCACTACCAATTAAATACAACCATTCATCTTGATCACTTAACATTCTGTCTAAGCACCTTTTTCCATTTTGCTTTTATTTTTTTTATTTTGTTTCATTGTATAGCAAAGTATAAGAGAGATGAAATGCAGAACCTTTTTTTTATGTTTCGATCTTGGCAATTTCAACACCGCCTGTAGCACCCAAAACACGTTTAATGTCACCGTAGATAGCACTAAACAAAATAAATACGTTAAAAAACAGGATAAAAACAAATTAATAAAGTGATAAACTTACAATTGACCGGCAGTTAATGTGGCAACCATGACAATACGAGGACCAAGACCCAAGAAGAGACCAGAAACACCAAGCTTACCGGCCATACCAACAAGGCGGGAAGTGAGGGACTCACCAACAGCACCCTTCTCTTTGTTAATCTTGGACAATAAAGTATCAGCAGGCTGAGAGACAATGGCTGCAACCGTACCAGCAACAATACCGGAACCAAGGTTAACGGCAGTCATGGTGGAAGGAGCAACTTGGTCCTTTGGAGTGTTCATTTTCTTCAAAATCGCTTCACTATACACAGATTACAGAATTAAGTAAACAAACAAATAAATAAATAGGTTGGTCACTTTCCAAAACCAACGTATACTCCATATTCTATACATAAACACACATATATATATACTTACGCAGTACGCTCGTAAACGACAAACTTGGCCATGGTGTAAGGAACCTGCTTGAACAAAATAGGACCAAAACCAGAGTAGAAGCCCTTCAAAACACCTTCCTCTTTCAGGATTTTACTGAAGCCGCTTACGAGACCATTGGCAAATGAAGGTTGAGAGACGAGACGAATACGAGTGGCTTCCAAGGGACAAAGGGCAACATCAGCAAAGAATTCTGCAATAGCAGAAGCACCCAAGTAAATGGCGGTACGGTTTTCAGAAGCCTTTTCAACACCAATGGCATCGATAAAAGTCTTTTTCCAAAACTCATAACCACCAAACTTGAAGGCGCCTTGCAAGAAGTAACCAGCAGCAGTGGGACCGAAACCAGTCAACAAAGCACCAGAGCCCTCAGCAGCAACGACTTGGCGGAAGGCGGTGATCATACCCTAGATAATACGTACGGCTCAGATTTTCGCTCCGTATTTTTCCTCATCTACCCTCACCCCTTAATTTTGTTACTCCTTTTTGTTTGTTTACCTTGTTATAGACCTCGGGAGATAGCTGGATTCTAGTCTTTACAACATCTACAGGAGTCTAAGTTGGATACATATTATTAGTACGAGACTGACTTAACCTATTTATATTTACCCTATAAATACGAGTTGAGTTCAAAGTTGAAGTGATATAAAAATAAAAGTTTAAAATAGACTTACATAGCACCGTGAGTGACAGCACAGCAAATAGCACCAGCAAAAGCAAAGCGGGCATAAAGACCAACGCCAGTGGGCGCGGCACTATCAGAGGCAGGGGATGGAACAATGAAATGCTTCTTCATATTACTTTGCGAAGGAAACATCTTGATATATATGTTTTTGCTGTATAGAAAAGATGGAAGGAAAAGATAAAAAAGAATCGTCTCAGGAACAAGGATACGAAGAAAAAAACACAGGGCACCAAACAGTCACAGTCTAGTCGATTGAGACGAGTTGCGTCACAGTCTAAATATCCAATATCATTGTTTGTTTGAAACACGCAGCATATTTATTTACAATAAAGTGGGTTTAGTTTTGAATATCATTTGGAGACAAAAGTGAATAAAAAACAAGACTTTTATCTAAATGATGTTACAAAAATAAAATATCTCCTCTTAAAAAAATACATATTCCGGTTGCTATTGGTGGCAATGAATTTCTTTCAATGCAGATACTAAGTTATAATGGCTGTGTCAGCGAGATCATTCTTTTGTTCCAGCTCTTCAACTCCTTTTGTGTTTCATCATATAAACGGTGTATGCGCTCTGTTTTTTCAGCTTGTAGATACTGGCCATAACTGGAGATGTTCATCATATTAAACAGCATATCGTATTCTAAACAAAGCACTCGTACCATCCATTCGCAACCGCTCAACAATTCACTCTCTAGTTTGGGTTGTAGCATGTTGACTACACCGTATTTATCGTTAATCCAGGGGCAGTAAGATTGGTGGCTGTGTACGACATTGAATGTATTGGACTCGAATGCTTGTTTTGAAAAGCACAGATCGCAATACACGGCTGGTAATTTACCGGCAGATCGCCAACCATACAGAGCCAATAGATAAGCATCCTTATAGTTTGTATGTTTCGGCACTACATCTGTCGGTTTTCCGCAATCCATAATACCTTCACAATGCTGTATAACATAATCAATTTTATTCAATGATGAATCATCCTAAATCCATCTTGATTAACCTTTATGATGTATTAACCGTATTATTATAATTACCATTGGGGGCTTTATCTTGGGAATCTTATCTGCAAACGCCATCATGTTGTTTGCCTCGTCTTTGAACCTTCCGAATCCTTCTGAACGTAGTTTGATATTGAGCGAATATATCCTTGGCTTGCACATATTCTGTTGCCATTGGCAGCCAGTCTTGTGTTTATTATATAGTCCGTTTTTATACTCCTTTATCGTCTCGGTTCCTTTTTATACCAGCAAATCAATAATCAAGCCAAATAATAAACATGTAAAAGTTACCCAAATTGGTCTTGTTGTACTCTAATTTCCATCGAATCACTTCCACCTCGTTTTTACACTCTAAACATTGAATAATACAAGTGGAGGAACTGTCCTTTGAAGTTGTATGGGTGTCATGCCAACCATGTAGTGCGCATTCCAACGCAGTAAGTGGTCGCTCGGCAGTGACATATAACGCAGAGAAGCTCTCTAGTCTTTCCATAAACGCAGTTTTATCATTAATGGTGTTTGTTGGTGCTTTGTAGTCGCTAGGCACTATTTTTGTTTTCTTGAGACTGTCAAAATAATAATGAATTAGCAAACCAAACGTACTCATTAGCCCAAGTTGTTTTCAAAATTACTTTGCTTCTTTTAAATCTTCCTCGATTTCAGTAGAGAGTCTTTTTAAGCTGATAAATGTCTTGGTTTTTATTCCATCGTGTACTTGGTCGGTTTTCTCAATCAAGTTCTTTACAAGATCATCTAGATCAAGGTTATTGCTTTCGCTCATATTATTTTTGTCAGGTAAAGTAAAAGCACAAAAAAATAGAAATAAAGAATAAAACGGCTCAATGTTTTGAACGCGATTCATGGTCACATGATCAAAGTTAAGCTCTCTCTGCTTTTCTTTGTCTTTTGTTCAAAAGTAAAGGGTAATCATGTGCTCAATAATAAAGTGTTTTAAATGCTACTTTTAACTTGGATCTAAGCGGTGACGATATGTTCAACCCAATAAACTCCATCACTACAAAAAAAGTTAATTATAGGAATCATTTTTACCCTATTTTTTTTCCCTCTTTTTTTTCATTACTCCTTTTTATGGCTTTTTATTGACATTCCATTCGAATATTTGCCACAAAGCAAAAGTTTGTTTTACACAAATGATCCCATACTGTTCAGTATAGAAAGTTGTATATAAACAAAACGCTGAATTATATTTCTATAAATGAACAAAAAAAGTAACTATTCCATATCAAGAAGACTATTTGAATGGGTTTTATCGAGTTTAAAGAGGTCAAAAGGCGTTCATATCATATCCGTCACCCCTCATTTATTGGCATTTGTCATTCTTATTATTGTTTCTATCATGACAGATCCCGGGTTCTTATAAAAAGGGTGCTTTTTTTTACTGATCTCGAGAGTAAATAGAATTAGCAGTTTTTTTCTTTCAATTTAACTTTATAATGCAAATACCATTCAAGTCAAATCTCATCTATTTTGGTGTAATTATTTTAGCTTTGTTTACAATTACACAGGCTTCCAATTTAGAAAGACGTGGCAAACACAAGAAAGGACCAAAAGGTCGTGCAAAGGGTCTTCCACAAAGTCATCCAAAGGGTGGTCGAAAAGGGAATCGAGGATTTCAAGTTGGAGTAGTTGGTGGCACTCATTCAGGCTTTGCTACTTTTTATTTTCTTCAAAGAAGCGGAAGGCCTTCATGCGATGTAAAGGTACGATCAGATGACTTGGTTGTAGCACTTTCGAGACAAATCATGGGTGGCTATCGTGGGTCCAATTGCGGGAAAACAATAAACGTGCATGGTGATCATGGATCCGTTACTGTCAGAGTAATTGATACGTGTGCCAGATGCAGTTTCAATGACATTGATCTTTCTCCAGAAGCATTTAGAATGATTGCAAACAATCAACAAGGAAAAGTAAGAGTATCTTGGTCATTCAACTAGGTTCTTGTTTTTTGCTTACATCACATCTTATTTGGTATTGTTGCTCCATCTCTTTCCTCAACTTCTAAATTTTGTAATTATAGTATATTTTTTATAAATCAATTCCAAATTAAATATAACAATGGTATTATGACTGTCACAATGGGAGAGAAAAAATAGCTTCAAGCTACATTTATTCATGTTGTGTATTATCAAAAAAAATAGACTATATATCTCTTCGGTTTAGTCAATCGTATATATACTTGTGGTGAGCATCTATAAGAATACGTTGCTATTTGTGTATATTTACGGAATGAAGGAAATAGAGTGGGGTTTCCCTCCCCCTCTCTTCCTGGATAATCGGCTTTCACTTGATATGGATAGTATGCTTAACTTTATATCAGTATCGCTTGATACATAAAAAAAAAGAAAGAAAGAAAAGATAACTATATCCACTTGACTTGCTATTCATCCAAAAATGATGTATACAGTACTTATTTATCCAGTCATGTAATACTAACAGCAACGTAATGAATCATTCACCCGCCTCTTTATTTTATTATGGCTTTGATCCATTGATAAAACAGGTATAGCTCATTTCCATAATAGCTTTTTAATCCCCATCTATTTCTTTTTAAAGTATAATCTATAAAAAAATGAGGTTTTTATTGTAAACATATACTCGATTCGCTCCCAACAATCTAAAGATTAAATTAAACTTAAAAAAGGGTCTTGTCTGATAATAAAAATCTATAGATTTCCAGCAGATACAAAAGTGAATTAAAAACAAATAATGGAAAAGTGGCCCCGTGAAAAAAAAGTTGTGTTTAGTTTTGTTTTAACATGAAGGTTTTATGACTTGAAGTCACTCAAAGGTTTACAATCAGTTGGAAATTTTTGCTCGTAAATTTCCTTCTGTTGCACAGTGATTCTGTTCCTGGGAGTTACCTAATCTATTCAGTTTAACTTTACGATCTTTTAAAAAAATATAGTCTATAAAAAATATATTATTGCTTTTTTCCCCCTTCTCTTTATCTAAATATATACTTATTTCCTCTTATATTGTATTTCACTCTTCTCTCTTATATATAAAATGACATAACAAGAAAGAGGGGTGACTTTTACTTTTATAGTGACGACATGTTGGGGTTTGTGCTTTATCAATCCACGTGATGGATTCTCATGCTTGATTTGAAGTCTGATGCAATTGTCATAGCGCTTCAAGGATGTTTAAAAAAAGTAACCTCGCAGATAAAAGAAAGAAATAAACAAATATAGATACGAAAATCTTTTAATATGGGAATAGTGGCTATTGTATATGGTATTGTTACTCTCATTGCGTAATAAGTTCTTAAATAAAAACTGAAGCTTTTGCAATTTGTGTTATTTTATTCACTCACCATGATAAATATGGAAACCCTATTGTCTTGTTACTAAACTGGATCCCGTATTTCTCACGTAGGGAAGCTTTCGTAAAAATAAAAAAAAAATAAAAAAAAAAGGGAAAAAGATCTACACTTTTATTTGCACATCGATAGATGGAGATAAAAAGCTTCTTATTCCTTGAAATAGAGGTAATTTACAAATTGACGGTGCTTTATTTTTATTATTTTGATATCAACATTTTAAGCCATCTTTGCCTTAAATAATTACAATAAGAGCATTAAGAATTGTAGAAAAAGGGACAGATCAGATATATCCATGTGACTTTCCACAGTTTTCGGGCTTGTGATACTTTCTTCCACAATTACATGTATTTCTGCGTCGGTGTCCGATTGGCCAAAAGGGAACGTGCAAAAAGCATCTTT
>VCJL01002064.1:8594-23099 GCA_024139405.1 Backusella mclennaniae | reverse complement strand
AAAAAAAAAAGAAAAAAAAAGCATTTTAATTTTAAAAGTGGCCTATTTTTCTTTTTCTTTCTCTTTTGTTTTTCTCCTTCCTCTTTCTTTCACTCTCTCGCATTTTCCTAGATCTCCAGATATAGCCAATATCATGGAACCGCCTCAGCATAATACCCGTCGACATTCGATAGCAAAGGCTACCACCACTTCAGCACAACTCGCCCCTCCTTGTCAAATTCGATCTCGATCTCACTCAATACCAACAGAATATGCAACACAAATTATGCTTTCCATGAATGAAAAACTCAAGGAAATAGAGGCTTCAGATAAATCTGGGTTCATTCGCTATGTGGATGATCAGGTACATGAAACTTGGGATAATGCAAAAGCAGTGATGGTTGGTGCTCAACGACTATTACAATTTCATGAACTACCAATAGAGTGGCAAGAAAACGAATATATTTTATCAGGGTAATTATATATATATTTTTATTAACATTTGTTACCATCTTCTTTATTGCTATCATTTGAATAGTTTAACTTTTTTTTCTACAATTTACCCCTCTTAATTGTCGGATCGTCAATATCCCCACTTTTTCCTTCAATGATTTATGTGTTTTTTTTTCTCCTCCGATTATAGTATATCGGGAACTGAACTTTATATATGTACATCTTGCTAATTACATTGCTTTGAATATTATATACACATAGTTATCGGTTTTATCAAAGTAGCAGTGCCTGCCTACGATCCATCTTTATGATTCACAATGAAACAATGAACATATGGAGTCATTTGTTGGGTTTTATATTCATGACCTGTTTAAGTATCTATGGTTTTCACGTAAGTTTCGTTTAGCCTAATTATATTAATTGTTATGGTTATATACATCATGTAGTTCATGTAATTAATTTCTTAATAAAAATAGCGTCATTTTCCCGAAGCATCTACCACCGATCGAACCGTATTCATGACTTTTTGTATAGCAGCACTTAAATGTCTATTTTGTTCATCACTTTATCATACGTTTATATGTCACTCCAGCCATAAAGTCAAAGTTTTCTCGGCTACATTGGATTATATGGGAATATCGTTTTTAATTACGGCATCAGTGCTGATCACCGAATATTATGGATATTACTGTCGCCCTTTGATTCGTACACGATACATGGTATTTACAACTGCTATCGGAAGTATCGGGATTTTCGCCCCCTTTTTACAGAAATGGGACACAAAAGCCTTACGACCTTTACGTATCGCTGTCTTTGTATCCATGGCCGTTTCAAGTGCACTACCTGTGTTTCACCTTGTTTTTTTGAATGGTTTGAGGGCAACTTGGTCATTCTTTGAAATGGCTGGTGTCAGTGTGGCCATGTACATTTTAGGTGTCATTGTCTGTAAGTGTTTTTTTTTGTAGAAATCAAAAATAGAGGCCTTATAACTCATGTTATTTACTATAGATGCAAACCGCTTCCCTGAAAAAATGTATCCTGGTCGGTTTGATGCCACTGGCCTTACCAGTCATGCCATCTGGCACGTATTCGTTTGTCTTGGTATTTTCGTATGTATTATCAATCTAGTAATTCTCAAAATACAAAAATAACTCACCATTTAACTATTAGTTCCATTACCAAGCATCTTTACGCTTTTATGCCAACAGATACAATTATGGTGGTTGTAATATAGTGCCTAGAGATTAAAAACAAAAAACAAAAAAAACAGCAATATATCATTTACACATCCATAAACGCCTCCTCCTTTTTGACGAAGTTATTTTTAACTCTCCTTCAAATCCATCCATGTAAAAATAGCCTCCTTCATATCCCTCTCCTTCATTATTCCCCTTATTATTTTTTCTCTTTTTTTTTTTGGTACATCCAACTCGAAATAGGACCCCTGGGTTAGAAAAAAAATAGTTGTTTAAACGCCAACTACGATACGCTTTTTCTTGATTTTGTTTGTCTTATTTTTTTTTGAAAAGTGGTGCATGTCATTTGGAATGTGAAATGGTATTCTCAAAAAAAAAAGCTTGATTGTACGATTTGATGGAATCAAGTATTTTGAAACCTAGTGCTACACAAGATCGGATCAGTTCTTATGTGTGAATAGATATGTTTGCTGCATAATTATTATATTTTTATACCTGTCAATAAAAAAAAATAGAATTGGTTAAGCTCCATTTTTGTAAACAAATGCCTTTTTTGTTCCTACTGTTCAACATAAAATACCCTCTACTATCTTATGAGATGGAATAATGAGAAATCTTAACATGAACTATATACCTTTGACTTTTATCTAACCTTACATCTTGATTATTGGGTGTACCTGTCTCTTGGTGATACACTCTTTTTTCACTTAAAAAAATAGCTTAGTGATATCATTGGTACTTCTATGATTAAAAGATAAATTCAATGTTCTTGCTTTAAATTGATCAGCGTTCAAGTAAAATGTTATGTATTATGTAGAATTCAGAATGTACAAGGTGGTATTGAGACGATGACCCTTTATCCAAAACAATTTACCTTTTAGTTCATTCGTTGGTTATAATGTATATATTTCTTGATAATTTAGAAGAATTACACGATATATGTTTTTTTTCGTTAGCTAAAATTATAGATTTTTGGTCTATCTTTATCCCATCATATGTGCTATTGATCTTTGCTTATTTTCTTTTTTATTTGTTGTGCCCTTCTAACACGAAAAATACTGTACACTGAAACCGTTGTACATATTTTTTTTAAATAAATTTCTATATACAGCTAAGAGAACAGTGTATCAATGATAAATCGCAACGTGTTCACAGTACATTGCTTGTCCAAAAAACTGCTCAGTATTTTTGAATCTTTATTCATATCTCTTGTGCTCATCATTTATTTATTTTTATTTGAAAGAAATATAACACCATTGGACAGTTTTTATGTCATACCTTAAAGCAAAAAGAAAGGATAATGGAATTCTTTTTGTAATAGATTGAAAATGACACATTGTTTTTACTGACAAACTTGTTCAATTAATCCATACCATTTCTTAATAAAATACAAACGTATAATCGCCTCGATAACTTTAACTTATTGTATAAATTTATTAATAGCTGACATCCACAAATATCATCCGGATAATAGCAGTTTTATCATACATTCTTACTTTTATCTAAAAAATAGGAATACGTTATTCCATTACCTTTTATGTGCTTCTACTAGCTATATATAGGGAGAGTGATATCTGGCACTACTATTTGTCCGGTTGTTTAAGAATAAGATCAAAAGCTATATCACATTTCAACTGTTTTCTATACCTACACTTTTATTCTAAAACAGGAGTATTTTGAATATTAAACACTATTTTATATATAAACCACCGTTTCTTCTGGTTTTGTATTGGAAGCTTTATTATTACATTATCCCATCATGGTTAATCTTAAATATTTCATCCGAAATGACTTTTGTGCTTCACATTATTTATGAGTCATAAACTTTTTATCCGAACCTTAATTTATTTTGCTGGAAAGCCTACAAAGCCAAGAGTCATATACGATATTCAAAGTGTCGATTCTGATCATATAGTCTATATCCTTAGGCTCATTAATTGCAATAAGATGGAAAATACAAATTAAAAAGCAAATGTATTCATACTATTTCATTCCAAGAAACTCTTATCTCTCTTTTCCTGTCCCAATCAATTATGTAGGAACTTGGCCACTTCCCCTGAATCAAATTATTAAGATTTATAAAATTTAACCATAAAACATACTCAAGATTTATTGTAAGAAAATAAATGATTTGGCAAAGAGAAAAGGAAAGTTATGATAAATATATATGTATAATAATAATCCAAAATGATAATGTATAAAATAATAGTCAATAATAAATCACATTTTTGCGGTTGAGCGGCTAAATGCAGGACCAGTGTCAACCAATTCATCAATTTGATCAAGGAATGTTCGAATACCTGAAAAGTACTCGGGGCCTAATATTCCTCCATCAGCATTGGTACTATCGTTGTTAAGGCTGAATAAGGAACCCTTTGTACGGGCTTTAGATCCATCGACTTGAAAGCGGTCTTCAACTATAGAAAAGTAGTCGGAGCTATTTGGATCTATACTAAGCGTATGCAATAGCTGGATGGCGTCTTCTTTGGAATCAAGAAAAGCTGGAAAATAAACTCGAACTTCAGTTTGATTACGTATAACTACCCTAAAATCACCATGTTCTTCTAGTTTTTGAAGCAATTGCAGTACGTATTGAAGGTGGATTTGGTATAACTGAGATACTGATTGAACAGATGCTATGAATGATGCATCCAAACTATCTGTAGACCATGCAGTGTCATTACTGTTGATGTATAAATTAGCGAACCGCGAAGTATCAAGAGTAATTAGGAGATAAACTGTCGTTATCTCACTGCCTTTGTTGCTTTTATTTGAATGATGACTAACAATAGATCCATGGGTATCCTTTTCTTTTTTTCGCACAGGATGATGATCATGTATCATTGGTTTTGTCCTACCATGCTTACTATGATTTTTACGCTTTCCTAGTTTACGGTTATAAAGCGAGGAAAGCTCATCATGGCAGATAATAGAGTCCAATTTCTTTAACTGTTCCATGTTGTTGCCTTTGTTGGAAATGGTCTTACTTTTATGAGATGAGCTGGGAGGAATAACGGATTCACGTCGGACTAATCTAGGGCTGCCAACTCCATTGATTGATTCACTATCAGAAGAAGAAGTGCATTCTTGGCTTACAAGTTCACCCATTCCTTTACATTGGTTTTGCGCAGCAAAAATGCGATTGTAGTTGATTGGGTTCTCTTCTGTCTGTTCTGCATGTCCTTTTTTCATGGAAGCTCTTGATTGGTTCTCACTGGAACCATCTGATGTAGATGCGGATGGTTGATTCATTTTTCCACCTGCAGAGGTAAATATACGAGAAGAAACATGAGTGAACACATTTGTTTGGTTTCCACTTGCTGTCGCAGTTGTGTTTTGAAACAATGTCACACAAGGCGATTTAGTGGTTGAGAATTGTCGAGCAAAAACTGGGTTACGACCGCCTAGGGCAGCAGTTCGAGGGAAACCCCATGTCAAACCGGTCATAGTCATGGTAGAGCTAGTAGTGGATGGGTTATAAGGGCTACCAGACATCATGGTACGGAGCTGTTGTCCTGGAATAGGGGCATTCCACATGCGCTGGTTCAAGTTGGGTGGTGAAAACACTTTCACTACTGGAAAGTGATGCTGAATAGCTTTGAGTAACCTGGTCTGCTGTTCATATGCTTTGAATGGTTGATTAAAAAACTGTTTTGTTGGGTTTGGAAATACAGCTTGAAAAAATCGGTTCTGAGTGTTGGAATAGAATAAAATAGATTGTTGGGTTGGCTGTTTGATTTGTACTATCTGGTTAGCTGTATGCGGCTGCCGCACCAGCTCGGTTATCTTTGTTTCAAAGTAGTGCCGAAGCTGGTGAAAAGACACAAATATCTTGGAAGGACGTAGCATTCTAAAGATACTGTGTATTCATACTTTTAAAACAAATGATGAAGAAAAGGAAAAAAAAGAGAAAAAAAAAAAGAGGAAGAAAAAAATATTTTGAATTGTGTTGCTTTAGAACCATGTGACGTGCCCAATGGCCAATCATAAACCAATTATTTTATACTTGATGCATGACAAACGATAGGTCGACTAGTTTTTTTTGATAAGTAAACAATGTAACAATAAGTGCTTGGGTGTATCTGATATTTGTTTCAAGAAGTCAAGTGAGAAAGTAAAAGCGATAAATAAATGTAATATAGGATGAGATTTCTTAAAGTAAATCGTTCTGACTTACGCTTATTTCTTTAATATTAATTTGTTTTGGCTTTGTCGTTTACTCCTACAGGCTCCTTACTCCTGATACTATTAACATGTAAGAAAAAGCACCATGATACACATTGATTTTATGTTTCGACATCATAAAGTCTGTTCATTATTAATCAAATAAAAAATAAACCACTCTTCAGTTATACCTTTTGGCGAAAAAAAGGGTCGGGCATCAAATGCAGCCATTTTTTTTTTGGATCCACTTGATTTATCGTTTGAAATCCAATAGGCCACTACTGAATGCCCTAAAAATGATCATAAGACATTACTTTACTAAACTTATTTCATTTTCTTTTTCTTTAAGGATGGACAGAAATTTACAGGCATTCTTACATTTATCTCCACAGTATGGTACTTTTGAGATCTTATTTTCTCTCTTCCAAAAAAATAATCATTGGGATATTTACCGGAAAAATAAACTAAGGCTGCAGAGGCCTTATCTCTTAAGCCATCACAGATAAGCAGCAAAATTTTGATGCTTATTTTTTTTTTAATGGTCTTGAAGGGTTCCACCAAGAACACAAAGTTCTACCCCCGCCTCTTCTAAGTAAAAATAAAAGGATATCGTTACATGCACTACACTTTTCACTACAAATCAAATTAGAGTGACGTCAATGTAATATCTAAGCCCAAATTCCTTAAATGCACTTTTTATTTCCATTGTGATTTTATATCACTTGTTTTATGTGTTATATACTTGTTTTCACTTCAAATAATACGAGTGATGGACAAAAATGTTGTCAATCTCATACATTTATGAGTATAATACGGCGTCATTGATTGATATATAGTATATTGTTGTTGAATATAAATAGATCAAGTTTATCTCATAATAATGAGGAGAAGAACGATGCTTTGATTGTTTTATGCAATGTGACTTTATTTTTTCATTTGTTTATCAGGATAACGAAAACATGATTTATTATTCAAGTACAATAAAAGGAAATCTTGTTTCTCTTTCTCTCTCTCTTTCTTTCACTCACTTTACTATAATTTACAAAAAACGCACTTGTCTACTCTCAGCCAAGATTGGAACAGATAGCTCAAACTATGACAATATAGATACATTTTAGAGTATATACCGATGGCTATACTTACTTTTATTATTATCTTCAACAGTAAACCATTATACTTCATGGCCCAGTTCTTTTATTTGTGGCTACAATGCAAACGGCTTCATGAAAGGGATTCAGCCGGAATTATTCTACTGGAACTCATATCGTTTTGGCTAAGGTTGTAACAAAAAATTCTACTACCCAGTTCGTTCTTTACAGAAGGTAAGACATATATCAAGTTCATGTTGGATACTTTATTTTCTGAAGGACATCATTCTAATACCATTTGTCGTGAAAAATGTAGTGCATATAACGATGTCCAAAAAAAAAATAGGCATATTCCAGTGTGAGCGCACTTTTCATCTCATCAAATAAACAGAAGGAAAAAAAATCTTTTTGGTTTTCAGCGTGCTTTTGATATAAAAATAAAAATAAAAATGTCTGCTTTGAATCCTCTCGCTACGGCATTTGTTGCTACTTCAAAGCAACCTCAGCAACAACAACAGCCTGTTAATGGCCAGGGATTAAATCCCTTTGCTACGCATTTCGTACCTTTCGATATTTCCTATCGTGTAGATTGCTATCAACAACAAACCGTGTCTATTTATGCCCAGAGATTAAATCCTTAGCTGTTCCTTTCATCCCCTTGGTAATTGTACATAAAAAAATATAATTTAACCAAACACGGTGACTAAATGAGGAATCTTTTGTAGACTTGCAATTGCTCATGTTACTAAACTCCAGGTTTTACTGTAATTGAGGAACATGGAGAGGAAGATGAACATACAACCAAAGTACATTGCTTTAATACCTTTTCTCACCCTACGCTCAGTCAAGGCGGATATGCCAAGGTCAAGAAGTGGACCAAAGGGTAAGATTATATTAGTATATATGAATGTAAACAAAGCGGTGCCGATTGTATATATATATTTAGGAGTATCTTCAGAGATGATTTCAAAAAAAATATCCTCATGATCCCCACCAATATTGATAACAAGCATTGGATCATAGGCGAGATTGTTATCAAGGACAAGACAACCTTTACATACGATCCAAGATTCGGGCAGCATCAAGAGACATTGAACCTCCTTCAAAATTGAATAATCGGTAAGATACTATTGGGTTTCCAATTGCTCTTGCTTGTTTCTGTTGATATTTTTTAAAAAGAATCCACAGCTTCAATGTATGGATTACCATATATAGATTAGAGAAATATTTTTATTGGATAATTTAGTGAATTTAGTGAGGATTCTAGAGATATTATTGGACCAGATGCCCACGACCACCATAATTTCCCATTTCGACTTGCATTGAACTTGCTCTTTAATTTTTCTTTGTAAAATCATGTCTCAAGATATTATTTTGGTACGCGTTAAGAACAGAAAATATAATAAAAAGTAGAAACGGAACTCTCTCCATTGAGAGCAATCTAACATGATGAATGTAGCATTGGTATCCTGAATCACCTTTTTCGCACAAGATCGCATGGATCTTGAATTACAAAAATGTAAATTATAAAAAAGTTCATACTTCAATGGTTGAACCTAGGCCCGCTCGTCGCCCACTCGATGCTGGCTACCGAAAAACACCAATATTACAAATTAAAAATCATGTTTATTGTGATTCGAAAGCCATAATACACGAAATCGAGAAACGGTACACCTTTTCTTCATTTTAATCTACGTCATAATTAATAATCATCAAACTATTCTAGTTTCCCCGAGCCGAGTCTATATCCAAAAACAACTGCAACAAATGAATCTACTGAGGGTCTGTGTACTGGACTTAACCTTTGGCTCGAGGGTAGTGTCTTTCTCAAGATCGCTGCACAAATACCAGACACCTTTTTGACTGAAAAGTTTATTAAGGATCGCCGTACATTGTTTGGTGCGACCTTTGATTATGATCACCTTAAAACCGCTGCGCCATATATGAAATCTGAACTACTTGCTGAATTTGGTGTTATTCAAAGGATTCTAGGTAATAAGACTTGGGTTTTAGACACAAAAACACTGTCGTTAGTTGATATCACTGTGGCGATGCTGGTTTTCTTCAGTATTAACATGGCTGGTGAGGACTGGGCGAAAGCCAATATTCCTACGTTACACAGTTTCATGGAAAGGGTCTTGACAGCCCTTCAGTGGGAGAATACTGTACCAAACTTGACGGAAGAAGAAGCTGTTGAAGTTTTGAAAAGATATAACCCAGATTATATTAGTGAAAAATCTAATATACTCCCGATTGAACTGGGCACAAAAGTGTTAGTTGCCCCGCTGGACACAGGGAAGAGGAACCCTGCCTCTGGTAAATTAGTAAAGAGTACAGCCCAGGAAATTGTTATTGAATGTAAAAATGATGATTTTAACACAACATCATATGTTCATTTCCCAACCCTTGAATTCATTGTTATGCCAGATAAATGCAATTCACAATGATAATAATAAAGAAGGTGATATATTAATAAGCATTTCATTAAATACAGAGAATGGGGTTTAAGCATCAATACCATTACGATAAATGGTATTATCTCAGTTTCCATCAAGTAACATACCCCCTTTTCATTAAATAAATTATGTTTCTTTTCTTTACGTAAAAAAATGTTTATTAGAATTAAGATTATTATTACTACTAAGGGGTTATATTCAAGTTTTTGTTTTTAAAAAGCATTGGACAGTAAACACAAATATGTGTTTTCAATAAATAAAATGATTTTTATCGCTCGTTGTGCAAAGTTTCTTCGTAGAGCCCATTTAGCCACCAAAAGCGATCATCTGCAGGTAGTAAATTCAAGACGATTGGTAGTTCCACAGGTGTATTCAGACTGGAGTCAAAATGTGGCATTTGGTTTTTCATCATCTTTGGTAAAATTTCCTTGTTAAAATTGCCAATATCAAGTGAAGGGATGCCATTGGGTAAAGTAAACTTGTTGCGTTTTGCACGCGGAGGTGGGGGAAGAGAAGCAAAAGTTTGGAGTGTTGGTCTAAGTTCTACTGAAGGATTTGGAGGTTTTGATTGATTGTTATATAATACATTGGCATTTCCTTCATCGTGAGCTCCATCCTCTAGCTCCTCTCCTAGATTTTGTTCGATTTTCAGCATGGAATGTCTATCGTTTTTGTGACCTGCACTTGATAAATATAGCTGCTGCTGAAATAGATATGTTGAAGATGATGACTGTTTGTTTTGTGCCTTCTTGTATTTTTCCATGGCACTGTCTGTGATATGATATGCGAAGCTGCGATAAAGAGGAAATGGTACACATTTAATGGTTTCGGTTAGAGTTTGATTAATTGCAAATCGAGTGCCTGGGGTGGTTATATATGCTTTAAATATGATAAGTTGACAAGGACCAGTCCTTAAGGTAAATGCGGGAATATCAATTACATCACTGCAGAGTCTTGCTGAGGATGCCAGGGGTCGTCCATAGCTTGAGGAATTAATAAGAGTTTTTGCTGCTGTTTCAAGTGCCTTTGTAAATCGTTGAATTCTACTATTTGTTTCGGTTTTTGCCTTGATATCAACCAGGGCGTCCAACATAGTATTTGTAACTCCATTATTTCGTGTGTTCTTTGTAGATGAGTCTTCAAATATATTCTGTGGTTCTCCGGTTGTGCCATTAGTTTTATTATTTGTATCAGATGTTGTACCTTTGTACGGATTGGATGATGCAAAGTTTACAAGAGTTTGTCCACTTAAACTTAAAATACAGTTCTTCTCTTGTCGGGTTAAATTTAAAGGTTTCCTCTCTTCTTCTGTATCACCTTCGTAAATCAGCTGTGTCATAGGGAAGCAGTATCTTTTCTTTTTGTCAGCAATAACAAACGGTATCTTGCTTGGAACACTTTTATCGTCAACAAGAGCGAATATACCGACAAATATACCTCCTCGAGAATCTTCGTTTGTTTCGGTAAGATTATAATAAGAGGAATAGTCAGCGGTAGGACGGGGAGGATAGTGCAATGTACAAGCAGTTTCGGACATCTGGAGCATATCACGAAAATGGTTTAGCATATAATCTGACGGCACTTTAAGTTTATCTCCCATTGTTTTCGATATAAACATAGGTTCGGCGAAGCGAAAGCCAATAGAAAGCAAGTTTACAAGATTCTTGTTACTTTCGACTTTTTTCACCAAAAATATGTGCTTATCTTCTGTATGGGAATCGGATACGGAAAGTCGTCCTGCATGGGAATCAAATTCGTTATCCTCCGCGTTATTGAAAATATCAATGACTGTGGCATCTTCTGTTCGGCTTTGTCTATTTTGTTTAACAGAAGACCCCCGAGATTTCATTTCAGCTTCTTCATCAGCATTATCTTTGATAAAACGACCACCTAAGAGCCGAGAAGCTGTACTACTACTTCTTCTAATAGTCGGGTTTTTTTGAGTTTGGTGAACTTGGGAAAATACAGATTTTTGTGCAATGGTGTTTGTAGTCAAAACAGAATCAAAGAGTAGTCCTAAATCTAAAAATGTTGAGAGGCGTAATTCATCGACCAATTCATTTGCAGCACTGATAAATGTTGACTCTATTGAACTGAGGCCCGAAGTATTTAATAGTTGCCCATTCTCATTCAGATTACTTGGTGTTGACCATTGTATTGATAAATCAAATAGTGTCTTGAATAGTCGATGGCTTGTACAAAAATCTTGACCAGAGACCTTTATTATTATGATTGTTATTATTTTATTTTTTTGGAATTGATTGTGTTACAAACATAAATGTGACACCAATTTTAAATTTATTATTTGACTTACATCTCTCTCTGGAAGGTTCTCCAGAATTTCTTTCATTGGTAATATTCCATCCGTTTTTACCAGCACTCTTCCATTCGTATCAAAAAATACAATGTCAAGAATAAGGCGCTTGTGTTTCTTTTCAAAGAAATGGGTAACATCATTTATCTTTGCTTTGGCTGCAATACCACATAGAATCATACAAGCAACAACAACAATTGCGGATATAATACCTATAAGAGCAGGTGTACGAAGCACAGGGTTTGGAGGTCCATTTGTTGATTCTCCTTTGTAATACACAGTTCCCACAAGAGCTGTGTAATGCATACCTAATTTTAGCACATGAATTGCACGAATAGAAAAATAATTAGCCAAAGTAAATAAACATTTCAGTAAATCTATCAATGTTGTAAACCTCGTACCACACACAGCAACTCCCATCAGCATTGCACACCCAACACGTTTATACCACTGGTTTGCCCATTGCTCGCGTAGTTTGAAGAAAATAAATAGAGCTGCAGTTACTGCACACACCGCTATGATTATTGCTCCAATAACATACGCGATTTTATTTTTCAGGATGAAAAAATCTATAGCGTATTGACCTGTCATTTTTAAAAAAAAAATAAGTTAGTGGAAATAATATTAAAATGGTAAATTTTTTTTTTATTATCAATATATCTTTATCTTTCATGTGTTAACACTAACCAAGATAATGCATAACGCAGATACCGCCCTGCACGTTCCCAGATCAGGACAAAATATATTTTCCATAAGTATCACCATTGTCTCAGTAATTAATTGCAATTATCTTACCCCAGCTATTATCCCACTTGGAATAATTCGAATCAATCTAGCTTCTTCAGTGATACCAACAAAGACAAACGCCAACAACATAGTAACAATAGCAATGATTAAACTGGCAAATGTAAATCCAGAGCTATAGGAAAGCTGATATACTTGACCATCATCAAATGTAATGCTCAGGCTATTATTTCCTATGAAATGCATAGACCAGATACCGACACCACCCATCGAGGCTGCAGCAAAAAAAAGCAAGAGCCTTTTTTCAGAATATTTGTATTGTTTTGATAAAATAATCAATTAATAACGGCGTTATAGAAATATGTTTTCTCCATACCAATTATAAAGCCCTCGAATATGTGTACGTCTTATAAGAAGCTCAAGAGTTGTCATAGCTCCAGCTACGGCAATGAGATAACTGACAAATATGATGCCACCATTATACTGCTGTACTGCAGGGCTACCTAAATCCATGACAACCAATATTGCTTATGCCTATGCTTATGTATGTTTGTATGTTTGTTTGTTTGCTTTTGTTCGTTATATAAAAGAGTTGTCTTGGACGTGCCAAGAAAAAGAAAGTAAAATCTAAGTCAAAATAAACTATTCGAAAGAAAGTAATAAGACAAATAAATAAAATAAAAATGCTGAAAATAGGACTTAAAAATAAAGCTGTGTTTTCAAAAGAGAGAATATCATTATTGATGGGCGCTAAATAAACTTTATCGCTGCGAGCCACGTTACTGAATAAAACAAAATGTAAATGATATGGAATGATGGTCTCGAATTATTTTATTACCCTTACAGGTTTTTTTTTACGTTCTACCATAACAGTTGTGTCGATCTTTTGCGAACGTCAAATAAATTATCTCGACCCCCTTGTTTATGCCTTTGATCTTCAATACAAGAATCATTGCAAAGTGTGATTATTAGCCAACTTGATATCGTATGGGTAGCACTCGTACAACACACCGAATTGCCTTCGGTATTATGCCCTCACTTCTGAAGATTCATTAGTTTGTATTATATACAGCAATAATCACATGCACAAAGGTATTATTATCCAGGAATAATTCTATATTTTTTCTCATTCCTACAAGACGTATTTAAAGTGCTTTTACAAAGAAGCGTCATTTTTTTTTACCTGTGCACGTACTTCATACTTCTTGTTGCACCATTGGGTTATTACATATTTCGCATTTTTTTTTTGCATGGCTCGTCAATGTTTAACTGGAGCTAACTTGCTCTGTTTCTAGTGCAACATTCTCTTACTTTTTTAAAGTAATAGAACAATATAATTCGTTGCCAAGATGGTAACACAAAGCATAAACTGTCGAACAAAGTTTAGGTAATGTTAAAACTGGTTAGTCCAGAACGCGCTAAATTGTAGAAAAATCTTACGATAACATAGGTTTTGTCATAGCTCAATAAACCCTATTTAGTCCAAAATGCTTTGAGGTAAAGGAATATGTACACATTCGTACATTTTATGTTCATATTACAAAACGTGACACGGCTACTTTTATCTAATGTCCTATTGGTGGTAGCTGTACCCTGGTCGCATGGCCAATTTGGGAAATAATTGATTGGCAAATGCTTATTAAAGCAAATGGAAAATTAATCTCTAAAAAGCAGTAAACCCACATGTCTCTTTTAAAGAGATATCACGCAATAATGCCAGAGAATAATTAGAAATAAAATAAATATCAAAAGAAAATCAAGATTGCTATAAAAAATTCCATCACCGTATTAACAAACTAGGAGTATAAATTAGTAATAACGAAATCGAGAACATGTTGAGAGGAAGTAAAAGATTCATACCTGACATTAAGTATTCCTTAAACGATTGATACAAAATTAATGGCTAGTTTGAATAAATAATAAATCTGGATATTGGCTTATCTTGAATAAAAAAAAAATAATAGAGAATAAGAAAAAGAAAGAAAAAAAGAGCCGGTATAAATAGCTTCTGAAAATAAGAAACGAAAACCTGTGTAGCAATTTGACTGACAGTTGCTCTGGAGTATCAATCAGAATTCGAGAATCACAGTGCTACTATCAGGAGATAATTT
>VCJL01002062.1:181404-211331 GCA_024139405.1 Backusella mclennaniae | reverse complement strand
TCCTCTCCCCCCCCCCCCCCCCTTTTTTTTTTTTTTTATTAATTGCATCCGTTTTGAAAATTATGATATATATACACTTTTTAAAAGAGATGAACTAAGAATTATCTTTACATTGTGACCAACACTTTGATAGGCATTGTCAATTCCTACGGATTCGGTAATGTCACCACGTTTTTCTTCTAGGTCCTGTTTTATCCATTGTCTAAAGCCAGATATTTTCTTTTGAGAATAAAGTGCTTTTAGTAATGGTCCTCTTGGTAGACTTACCGATTCACAATCAACAATGCTATTTGTGGCAGCCATTTTTACCCAGCTTGAATTTAATAGTAAATTACTTATTTCAGGCAGCGTTGATGCCACCAGTTGGCCATATTGTATCTTGATTAACACATTTCTATTTATTTTTATCCATCTTTTTATATATTTAGACAATTGGGTAATATCCTTATGCTTGTTATTGCTACTTGCGTTGATTTATATTGATCCCTTGACATTCTGGAATCACCGCTCTAGAAAAAAAAAAATGGCACAGTCCAGTTTTATCCAGTTTTTTTTCCAGTGTCTTTTATTTTCAATTAAAGCAAAAAGACTGATCTTTTTTAAAAATTCCATGGTTTTACTTGTAAAGCAATAATATTTATATATCACTTGTATTTATTATATTTTACTTTTACATATTACATGTTTGGCTGTTGGATAGCATACATTTAGTACTTTTGCTATTATTATTATGTTTTTGTTTTGTTAAATGCTATAAAAGTAGCTTGTTCATATGGTATAATGTTGGCATGTTTTGTTCATTTAATATTATGCGCCATTAGGAAAGATACACGACTGTATAATAAGTAGGGGAAAAAAAAATATCAGTATGATAAAATAATAAAAAATAAATGTGCTATACCTTATTAACACCATAGTCCAAGGCACTTCCCCAGTTTCTCTTATCATGGGAAGGGAAAAGGTAGTAGACGAGCTCCATTTCATTAAAGGAAAAATCCGGAGCCAGGTTCTGTCGTTCTGGATATGACTCTTCGCAGTTGGCGCAAATATAAGGTATTGTTGTTTCCGAATCACTTGCTTCTCGACGTTGGCTAAATATATCGCCAATTTGATATCCTTGCTTTGATAGGTTTTCAATCGAGAAGTTTTTGTTACAATGGATGCAATTCATTCTATTCGATTTACTCTATTATCAATCACGAGTGGTAATCATATTAGTTTGTTATTCTTATTAATAGCAAATGATGTACACATACTCGTTTAGTGATGCGATAATTTTCAATACGTCGGCAGATGGTTGCTAAAGAGTATGTTCCCTGGCTCGCTTGAGATCTATATATATATATATATATATGAAGTTACATATATGATATGTATGAATATACATACAAGTACATAGGTATAATGTCCCTTACGTCAAGTATGTATTCCACTTGTTCTCCAATACACTGTGACTTTCATTAACAACATTGACAACATTATTGTAAAGCTCGATACAACCCTCGACAGAAACACCATTGTTTTGAACCATCTTCATATCAAGTGGGTGTTTGCAAGTGCGGCCTTTTGCATAGCAATTTGTACATAGATCATATTCGTCACATGCCTTACAATGATAGTATTTCGAAAACACATCACCATGACAGAAATCGCAAACAATCTCAAACGGTCCTTCATGATCCAACTTGATATTTTGATCATCTACACCTTCATCCAAGATGGACTCAATAAAATCGGGGTACATGACATGTTTTAATAAGAGGTCGAGTAACTGTTTGACTGTTTCGAGAAAGTAAGTTGCATCCTGTTTGTACATGGGAATGACAGAAAGGTCGTTGTTGGCTTGATTGATATGATTGTACCAGGTATTGAGTGTGGTGTAGACCATGGCTTTGCACTTGTATACTTCTGGTCGGTTAATCATGTTGTATAATGGAAGTTGATCGCCAAAAGCCTGTTGAAGACTGGCTGAAGTTGTTCTGTTCCATGCAATTTTGACCGAGAGACCGTTATTTCGTACCTGATGATAGGCACTGCTGGGAATAATGACAAAGTCGCCAGGTTGTTGGGTGACAATATGGCATTTAAGCCCCGATTTTTTGATCTGATAACGTGTGAGCCAAGCGCGATCGCTTTCAAGGAACGAGCTTCTTGCACTCATTTTCTTGGTTATGTTGTGTGTTTTTTTCATTTCTGGAATCGGTGGATGAAGAAGCTCTGAAAGCTGTTCTCGGTATTTGTGCTCAACAATGATCCATTCTGAATTTGCGCCTTGATCTCCATACAGCATAATGTTATGTCCCATCGTCCCGCAAATATCACGATGAATCGGAGTGCCAGTGCGACCTTGTCCAATATAGCACATGAGATTTTCGGCTTTTAGGCTGTCTGGTGCATACGCAAACAAGTCATTGTTACCAAGAGGAGACAGATAACCTGGAACTAGCTTATTTAATTGCTCTTTGTAAGCGCTTGGACAGGGAACGTCCTTTGCATATATTTTATCAGTGGTATAATCCAGCTCTGTAGTTAGGTGTACATCTGCTTTTGTTTCAATGCTTTTATTGGGCAAAGACCCACCATCTGCCACTTGTGGCTTGCTATTATCTGTATTGACCGATGATTCTGGTATTTCTTGATCATTATCACTAGGCTCTTCGCTGTCAGCGTGTTTGATTGTACCAGCTACTTTGGGTGACTTTCTTTGAGCAATATTTGTTGTTTCCAAGCCTCTTTTACGATTATAGAGCGTATCGCCTGTTTGGTTGGCTTCTTTTCGAACGCGTACATCATTTAAAAAGTGTTGGAGGTTGACGTTTCTTTTCACCACCCTGTTCACAACCACCACAGGTATCTCTATATGCATTTATTATTATTACTACTGCTACTATAATAAAACTAGTACTCCTTACCAATATTTTCAGAAAGTGCCTCCATTTGTCTTATATGAAATAGATCTTTATCCCAGTTATTGCTTTGATCTATTTTTTCAATAACCAACGGCATGCCTTGATCAACACAATAGTCTTCAATAACCTTTCGTAGTTCATCGGGTTTGTCGGCATAGTCAGTAAAACAAAGCCGTTTTACAGGAAGGCAGATCCCACTTTCGATGCATTCCTCTTCAGTGATGTACTTTACTTTCGGCATAGGTTTTTTGTGAGTGTGCTTTTTTTATTTATTTATTTATTATTATTGAAAGGCAAAAAGAAAAATAAAAGGAGCTTTCAAAAACCAAAATTGCCGTTTCGGGTTATCAACTGCTTTTGAGTGGCTACTCCTTATTAAAGTGAAGAGTCCCGACAGGGTCAAACTAAAATAACACACAAGGTAAAATAGAGAACCGTCAAATACACCTGTAAAAGAAATGACAGTTAATGCTGGAAGTATATATTTATTATTATATTAGAGCAACAACATCGGACTGTCTAAACAGCCAAATGCTTAATTTACATTAGCATTTTTTAAAATAAAGTGTGAATGTCGGACTGGCTAAATTAACACGACGATTTAAACTTTTTAAAAAAAAAGCTTAACAAATCCTTAACTCAGCACAGATTTAGCCGCCTGTTTAAATCTGAACGTAGTTATTCGTGACACCAATTTGATTTTAATAAATTGACAGGAACCGAAATAACAATTCATCTTCTCTCTTTCTTTTTTATAATAATAAACATATTATATATCAGTTACTCCATTTTTTATTCCGAAAACAATGAGCAACCTTTCACTTCACGAGCAATCTTCTCCCGCCAATAGTGGTAACAGTGGTTCCCTTCCCGCGAAGAGTGGTAACAGAGCTGCAAAATGGACCCACAATGAAGACGTTCAACTTTGTAAGTCACGCATGACAGTGTCCCTCGATGCTATTAAAGCAAACGATCAAAAATTAGACCAATACTGGAAACACATCGAGGAAGACTTCTATGAGAAGTACGAGCATGTTTTTACCACCAAAATATCGGCTGGTGGAATGCAGTCTAGATGGAATCACATCCATCCTAGAGTCAACATCTACTGCGGATGCTTGGAAGAGGTAACCAGAGCGAACCGTTCTGGTGGTCAACAAATGGATCTTGTAGGCCTTACTATTTTGATTTTCAGGAATATGAAAACATGTACTAATGTTAGGACTAGATTGTACTTGTGGGAACCCTCTTCCAAAATCATATTTTAGAGTACAAGCGACAAGGGTCAAAGAACCCCGCAAAAGAAACTGGGGAGGTGTTCAACCTTCAGCATTGTTACCAAGTTCTGAACGAGTATCCACAATGGAAAATGTTCATGGATGACAAGAATAAGAAGAAGGCCAACAGTGCTGTCGGTGCCACCATCGGTGAAGAAGAGGGTAGACATCACGGAACCTAGGCGGCTAAAGCCGAAAAAAAAAAAGAAAGACTCCTTCGGAGGAACTTCTGGAACGCCAGGAGGTCATCATTGAGAGCGACAAGAAGAAGATGAAGTCGTTTGATAGAAAGGCTAATATTGCCTTGATGGCCATCGATGCCTCCAAGTGTCCTACGGCAGTCCAAAGGAAGTTCTACACGCTGGCGCAAGCCGAAGCTCTTGAGGAACTAGAGGCATATTTTGGTGAAGAGAAGGTCAAGAGACTTTTGAGAAAGGAAAAGAAAGTTGAGGCTGAGTACATCTCAATCCTCTCCGACGATGAAGCTGATCAGGAGGAAGATCTGGAGGAAGAGAGTTTTTAATTATAAAAATAAAATTTAAGTCTTCCACTTTAAAATGATACGTCAAGAATGTATATGTATAAGTCATTAATGAGGTTTTTATTTTTTATGTTTGTCTAACATCAACAACGTCATCATCTGAGTCTTTGCCACTCTCAAACTTCCACTCATCGTCTCCCTCTATTTCCGTTTCAGACCCTAGTCTTTCCCACAGGTGATCCATCAGATCGCTTGTCAGATCACGATGTGTTGCCCTGCTACGAATGCTGACATAGTTCCTGATAAAGTTATCGTCGCTGAAATTTGATTGCAGTCTACGTGGTGGGCGTCTTGGCATACGCTCGTACTCAAAATCGAGATCTCTCCCGCGTTCATCGTTGACGATCATATTATGTAATATAATACAAATCTTCATAATGTTGGTGATTTTAAGGCGGCTGTATTGTTTTACTGGTCCTGCGACTATAGCAAATCTTGCTTGCAACACACCGAAAGCCCTTTCAACATCTTTGCGAACTGATTCTTAAGCACCAGCAAAATTCTAAGTGTTATTATTGTGTATTAAAAAATAAAAAGTTAGAACATGTAGAGTGATATTTACTTTTGATAGATCGCACCTTTTCCTTTTGTGTACTTGGATTAGGCTTCGTTTTAACCAGTGTGGAGTACTGAGGATAAATGCCATCAGCAAGATAATACCCAAATTCGTACCTATTACCATTAATTGTAAAACTGGTATCAGGACCAGTACCATGGGTGAGGAAGTCGAAAATGTAAGATCGATGCATGATATTGATATCATTCATCGCACCAGGAAGGCCGATCAATGCATGCCAAATCCAGAGGTCTTGCAATGCCACTGCTTCCAAAACAAGAGTGGGTTTACCACTTCGGCCAGAAAACATACCCGCCCATGCTCTTGGGCAATTTTTCCATCTCCAGTGCATGCAATCGACAGATCCAAGCATGCCAGGAAATCCTCTTTTAGCATTTATTGCTTGAAGTCGATCAACATCATCTTGAGTTGGCGTTCTTAAGTACGTCTCTTCATACAGTTTGATGACCGTTTTACAGAACTTGTCCAATGTATCGTACACGGTTCTTTCAGCGATCTCGAGATTTTCATCAAGAGAGTCTGCGGGACATCCATAGGCCAGCATACGGAGAGCAGCTGTTACTTTCATAATGGGTGCAATACCAAGTCTCTATGCTGCGTCACGCCTTTGCTAGAAGAATGGCTCGGTATCTCCCATGTCTTTGACAATATGTAAAAATAGCTCTCTTCTCATTCTGAATCGTCGTCTGAACTTGTTATCGTTTAAATGAAAACAATCGTCATCGAAATAGCGGTAGTTCAGTCTAGCTTCGGCATCAGCAAATCTTTGTCGTTTTTGCGGACCCTGTTTATCTTTTCTGACCATTGCTTCTTCAGCCTTTTTAACGTACTTGTCGACATCCTGACCAAGTTTGATACGAGTTTCTTTGTCGGCACTTTCATCCGCCCATAAAAACTCGTCGTCGCCGTCAAAAAAGGTTGAAAGGTTCTCAGCGAAAGGTTCGATAAATAAATCTTTGGGTATAATATTTTGAGTCATGATAATTAAAACGTATTAAAAGACGTAATAGAAAGGAAGATATACCAATAAACCACTTGTCAAATTTTACTGTTACAATATGCATTTATTTTTTTAAAGCCAAAAGTACACCAATTCCCTTTGTGGTTATAGCGCACCTTTGCAATTTATTCTAGCCTATCCTTCATAACCAATTATTCTTTATTTACTAACCTCTTTTAAACAGCTTCAAACCAACAACGCCTTATTGCTATAAACTGGCTGTTGATGTGAAAATCAATGTATCGCCTTGAACAGGTAAGAAATATGATCTTGTTTATAATGTTCTTTTTTATCTTACTTTATATGTAGAAATGGGTATCGTGATAGTAAGAATCGTACAATCATTTGAACCTGATTTACCTGATTTAAATCAGTACATCATGAGTTATCCAAATTATCCTGCTTCACTTACAGGCACATCACATCTATGCTCATCGGTCGTTAGTGAGCATTTGAAGCACTGCTTGTATCCAACTTCTGCCATAAATAAATAAAATGAACTGTAAATTATCTTTTTAATGTGGAACACTCGTATGGTGCCTTAAATCGATCCGCTTGGCTGTAAGAAAAAAAATCCGCCCCTTACTCTATAAATGACATTTACATTACGAAATATAAACCGCTGGAAATGTTCTCTTTGATATTTAGAACGTTTCCATCAGATTACTTTTTTTTTCGAGAAAAGTGACCCGAAAGTTCGGGACTTTATGCAAGGAAGTAATCAAAACCTGGATCCCAATTAAGGAGGATTTTAAGCTAATAAGATTACAGTATTTTATTTCTATGAGCGAAATTTCAATTCATTTTGCGTTTTAAGGTCCCAGGCACCACATCATAGTTAATATCGTTGTTTTCAGTATGATCCTTATCGTCATAGGACGAATTGTGATTGAGATCATTGCCAGTGTTGCGATTTAACTCTGCTCGCAGCTTTGCCAATTCTTCTTTGAGTTGCTTGATCTCTTCATCTTTACGTGCTTGCTCTTGTTGAAGAGTACTTAAAGCTGCCTTCTGGTACCATTCTATTGCTGGTTTGTAATCTTGAGATACACCCAATCCATTTTGATACAAGACTCTAATATTATATCGAGCATCTGCATGTCCATTGGAAGCTGCCTTTTGATACCATTCCATTGCTTGTTTATAATCTTGATACAGTATAGGACTCTAATAAACAGCATTATACAAAAATTGTTTATAATCTTGAGGTACACCCAAACCCTCGTCATAAAAATATCCAACTTGATATTGTGCATCCACATAATTCTCGAGTGCTGCTTTGTAGTTCCACGCAAATGCTTTGGTTTTGTCGATATTGTTTCTTCGATATTCCCAACCAATGTTATAAAGCGTCTCTCCATCATTCTGTCTTGCTTTTTGAATTTCCCTTGTTGTTAAGTAAACACCATCCTCTTTTCGAAGAAATACGAGCAGCAATGAGAATCAAATGAGCATGTTGAATTTAAAATGTCGAGTCATTAAAATAAATTTACTTTTCAAAGTTGAAAGCCATTCTTCTTCTCCGGTAGTGATTTTTTTGTCTTCTTTAAATATTTTGCACATTTTTTGATTTAATATGAGAAATAAAGAAAGAGGTTGGACGCCTTAAGGTGTTCTAGGACGACGGTCAAAAAATAAAGCTAACTTTGTCAGATCTTTAACCCTCTCCCACTGGCTAATTTTCAGCGGCTGCTAGAAAAAATCCAGGAGGATCGAGGAAGATCCAGGAAGTTTTCTTAGAGAATTTAAAGTAAGGTAAAGCAAATGTGTGCTACTGAAAACCAATCTTTGAATTAGCTCATAAATTCCAGCCACAGTAAATAATCTATAAATAATGTTTATGTGCTAATAAATAAACAAAAAAAAAAAAGTAATTCCATTTTAAGAAAAAAAAAACTGTTGCTTAATTAAGCAATGTTTTTATTACCATTACTAAAACTTCAATAAACTCGAAGACAAAGAAAAAAAAATCATTGTCTTCTTTTTCTTTATTTATATATATATTTCTATTGTACATAAACAACATAATGTTACTAACAACAGATCCTCGTGTGTATGGACTAAATCAAAATATGGTGTCTACCAGAAGTCCCTTATTTTGCGGCTGCATATCACCTCGATTTGGTTGTGCACTAGCTTGTGCCGTTTGGCTGGTAAAGAATACAAAACAACAATATATTGAATCATCGCATAACAAACATATATCGATATTAGATTTTGGATGTCTATATTGCAGCTCTTGCTTTTCAAGGATATACACGTAAAGTTCATTAATATTGTTAATTACACTATTATTAATAATGTGCTTCTTTTTCTTATTATTAGCGGTGTTCTCTTTTTTAACAAAGCCAGCATTATACACATTAGCTGGTATCAGTACATTCTTTGCTATTATATCGCTTCTTTTACTGACTGGCTTACTACTGGTAAAAATAAAAGAGATTTGTATGAAATACCGTATTAACAAACATAATAGAAAAGCATTGATTTGCTACGTTTTGGATTTGGTTTGTTGCTCATATGTGTATTGTTATTTATTATTGACGTTTTGGCAAGCATAATCATATTTGGGGTGAAATATACCGATTATAATTCATGGTGTACAAGCATGTCTGCTGGTCTGGTCGATGAAAAAGTAGCAGTAAGCTTTGTAAATGGCACAAAGGTCCAGTTTGAATATACCCCCAGTCCGAACAGTGCAAACGATCTTTACAACTGTAACAAACTGTGGGAAGATGAAATTAAATTAGGCATTGCTGTATGGTTCGTGATTATCATTGCATACGTAAGTCGATCACACGAGTCTTGTAGATAAGATGATTAATATGACATTTATTTTATTTTTTGCTTTAACACAACAGATTTATTGGACTGGTTGTATCTACAAATATTATCAATCCCTACTCATTTTGATACCCCAAGGGCCTGCACAGATGCCTTTTCCTTCGTTTCCTTCTTTTCCTTCTTTTCCTTCTATGGGAATGCATAGAATATGGAGACGACCACCATTTATGCAAGCGATGCACAACCATCCGCCTTCTTCGGTCTAATTGCATTACAATAAACCATCATCTAAGAACAAAGGTTTTTGCCCCTCTCACAGCCAATAATTTCCTCTAAGCAATTTTTTTTTGTATTTGAGTCTTAAAGTATTAGACAACTAATAAATAGTTTTATTATACAACTACTCATATGTATGTGCCAAACCAAACAAATTACCAACTTTTTATCATGGCTTGGGTTTACAAGTAAATAAAGTCTTCATTGGAAAAATATAATACCTACATCCCTTAAAGTTGTATCACTGCTATTGGTAAGAATATCATCTGTTTCCTGTACGGAAAAGAAGGTTGTGAGTAGTTTGAAATGTTCCGTTTCGAAATTACTGATGTTATTTCGAAACCAAGGTAATAGAGCTTTAAGTACTAGTATAGAAAAACCAGATAAGCCAATATATAATACAAATAGTTGGTCTCTACCATGAGAAGTAGTACCAGAGAGATACGAAATGCAATTGAGTGCCTCGCATTGTATTAATTCATCAACAGTTATGATCTTTTGTTTACCTTTCTTATTGTAGATCTCCTTCATTGGGTGTTGTAAAAAAGTTGAAACAAAAAACACAAATTTGAGACGCATGGCTGGTTAATATAATGAGTGTTTCCTTTATTTTCAGTAGCCACAACAATCCTTGGAGTCTTTTAATTTGGATCTAAAGTCATGACCACGGTCATCGATAAACATGATCTGAAGATCTTTTGTACCCATCAAAAAATATCTTGCTAGGGGTAAAGACAGCAATAAGTGCCTTCTTTTGAACTCCATATCTTCGTTTGTACTTCAACACTCATTCTCTAATATACATATATATATATATTTCTACTTTATGACTGTTTCCAGTGACTACCATCCAACTCTTGATACAGTTTTGATAGTAGAATTTAAATTTAGCAATAGAAATAGTAGGTATAATATCGAATGAGATATCACTAGCATTCATTTTTGGATAATCGAACAGGAATTTTTGATGAGACAGGATATTCTTATACTAGAATGAACGAAAATAGGATTGTGAAGTATATTGAGTTAAGTACTTTAAGATTTTTCTTAGTGTTAAGCAATGGATGGAATAATACTAAAAAAATAAACACTTGCTTTATCATATTTCTGCTCTTAGGTAGCGATTGCCAAAAAAAATGGCAAGTACAACCTTTTTTAATTTCTCCGTTATTATGTGTATGGGTATTATGCTTTCTTTATTATTATTTTACTTAAGTTTTGCTCTTTCAGCTATCAAAAAAAAGAAGAAAAAATGGAGTGGATGACTAAGTATGATATACTATACGAAAAAAAAAGGGTTAGATGGGAGATGAGCGCCGCAGCAAATGACTCATAGCAGACTTAAAAATAGTCCTCTGTTGATATGACTAATACCGGAATCATTTGAGATTGTTAACAGTTATACTTTGCTACGATTTACCCTATCTGTCTAATTGTTTACAATGTGAGAGATAAGACATAAATATAGTGCCTATTATATATAACCAATGGTATCTTCAAAATATACTGTCTGTATTTAAATCAAGGTAGAAAAATAAACATGAATATCGAAAAATGATAGTTCATTTAAAAAATTTGAGAAAAATAATCATAACAAAAAATAAATATATAAGCAAACCATAAAGTATAACTTATTCGCACTTAAGAAAAAGATGGAGTAGATTAAGAGTGAGTACATTAATCTACATTGGTAACATCTGCATTTGTCACTTTTCAAGTCCGATCTGTGTGACTATTTTAAAGTGACTCCCAAGAAATTTTTTTTTTTAATACTCTTGACATTTTTTAAAACTTTTTCATATTGGTTTCTTTAACACCCTTTACTTTATTTTTTATTTTTAACCATGGCAGCTGTTGAACAAATGAATGAAGCTTTTGATACCATCCTTATCTTGGATTTTGGATCCCAAACCTCTCACTTGATCGCTCGTCGTGTTCGTGAATTTGGTATCTACTGTGAACTTTTGCCCTGCACACAAAAGATGGCTGAACTTCACTTTAAGCCCAAGGGTATCATTTTGTCTGGTTCTCCTTACTCTGTCTATGATAAGGATGCTCCTCGTGTTGATCCTGCTGTCTTTGATGCTGGTGTCCCTGTATTGGGTATTTGCTACGGTCTTCAAGAAATGACCAACCTCAAGGGCGGTAAGGTTGAATCTTGCGATCACCGTGAATATGGTTATGCTAGCTTGAAAATCCACAAATTGCCTGGTCATCCTTTCGCTGACAAGCTCTTTGAAGGTGTTGAAGACTCTGTTGAGGTCTGGATGAGTCACGGTGATCAGGTCACTGAAGCTGCTCCCGGATTCTCCGTTATCGGTACCACCAACACTGCTCCTTTTGCTGCTGTCTGTAACGATGATATGCACTTCTATGGTATCCAGTTCCATCCTGAGTTGTCTCACACCAAGTGCGGTAAGCAACTTCTTTCCAACTTTGTCCTCAAGATTGCCCAGGCTACTCCTTCTTGGAACATGGGGTCCTTTGTTGAGAAAGAAATCAATCGTATTCGTCAAATTGTTGGTCCTAGTGGCCATGTCATTGGTGCTGTTTCTGGAGGTGTCGACTCCACTGTTGCTGCCAAGTTGATGCACGAGGCCATCGGTGACCGTTTCCACGCTATTTTGGTCGATAACGGTGTCATGCGTTTGAACGAGTGTGCAAATGTCAAGAAGATGTTGTCTGAGAAGATGGGTATCAACTTGAAGATTGCCGATTCTGCTGATCTTTTCCTTGACCGTCTTAAGGGTGTCATTGATCCCGAAAAGAAGCGTAAGATCATCGGTAACACTTTTATTGAAGTTTTTGAGTCCGAGGCTGCCATCATTGATAAGGAAGTTGGTGGAGAAATTGAATATCTCTTGCAAGGTACTCTTTACCCTGATGTCATTGAATCCATTTCCTTCAAGGGTCCTAGTGCCACCATTAAGACTCATCACAACGTCGGTGGTCTTTTGGAAGACATGAAACTCAAGTTGATTGAGCCTCTTCGTGAACTTTTCAAGGATGAAGTCCGTGAATTGGGTAAGATTTTAGGCCTTGATGATGAATTGGTCTGGCGCCATCCTTTCCCTGGACCCGGTATTGCTATCCGTGTTTTGGGTGAAGTTACTCGTGAACAAGTTGAAATTGCTCGTTTGGCCGATAACATCTATATTGAGGAAATTAAGAAGAACGGTTTCTATCGCCAAATCTCTCAAGCCTATGCTGCCCTTTTGCCTGTCAAGGCTGTCGGTGTCATGGGTGACAAGCGTACTTATGAACAAGTTATTGCCTTGAGAGCCGTCGAGACCACTGATTTCATGTCTGCTGATGTTATGATTGGTGCCGAATGGTTCTTGTGCTTGAAGCGCATCTCCTCTAGAATTATCAACGAAGTTAAGGGTGTCAACCGTGTAGTATATGATATCAGTTCCAAGCCTCCCGCCACTATTGAATGGGAATAAACTAATAATATCTTAGATATTTTTTTTTTCTTAATCAAAAAGTTCCCAATACAGAACATTATAATGTAAATAAACCTGATTAGAAAGACATATTGTTACTTAATGAATTTAAAAGTTGATTTGGTATAGAAATGATGCTGGTTTAAAAGTTGATTTGGTATAGAAATGATGCTGGTTTAAAAGTTGATGGGAGCGGATGTAAAGCTTGGGGGGGTAATATATGGGGAACTTGTTTACAATCGGGTCCATGGAATGACAAGAAGCCTCGTTATGCATATTTATTGTTCGAACTTTCAAAAATAAAAGTTAATAGCTACATACAAGAGTAAAGAGAGGGATACTATTGAATCTAATGGAAATAGGCGAGGGGAAGTAAAAAGAACGCGGATTACATGGATATTAAGTTGTGTTCCCGAAAGATCCCTATTGATATAGATGGTTCGACTTGACGATGACTACCATTCCCATGATTCCTTTGTTCGAAGTGATACCGAATAAGGGATTTATTTATTCATCGATTAATGATAAATATGGTAATAAGCAAGATAAACTGAAGTAGCTATATATTACGAGGCACTCATCTACATGTTAGCAAAACTTTTATGCACAGCGTGACGCTTTATGAATATATGTATACAGATAGAGAGAAAAAAAGGCAAAGAAAATGGCGGGAGAGAATATTTATCATAAAAAAAGAGAACGCAAATCCATTTATATACGACATCATGAACTATAAATTAAAAATTAAAGAATGATTATGAGGTCAACTTTGAGAGTAATCATAAATAATACCTTTCTCTTTTCCCAAAACTTAAATCATAAGTATGATTTTCCTTTTTCATTTTTTTCATTTAACACTTGACCTAATCAGAAAATGCTTTCATCTCGTCTTATAATAGAAATGTATTGAATCTTATTATTTTGTGCTTTTGAAGCACTCACGGATGTAGAAATTCATTTTCCTGATCAGTTGTCTGCTTTACTTGTTTCAACTTCAAAATACAAACATCTACTTTATGAGTAAACTTTCTAAACATTCTTTTTGCAAAAGAAATACAAGATATTAACTGGTTCGTATATAACAAACTATCTTTTGTTTGGAAAAATATACATGTCCGCCGTTTCTATAAGTTAAATAATCTGTATGTTAGAAACATGTTTATTTTTATTATTTAAAACCGTTTAGTTGATCCCAGATTTTATTCTGGTAGGAACACCACATTTGTTTTTAACCAGATTTAACTCCAGAATATCTAGTGTAGCAAGATCTGCAAACTACTTTTTATTGTGTTACAGCTTTCGATAAACAAACAAAGAGCATCAGATCGAATGTTACACGTCAAAGCATTTTTTTATTTTTGAGCAGGACAGTAATTTGTAATGATAGAACAAAATAAAAAAAGTGTGAAAGAAAAGAAAGGCAACGTTAAATTGAGAAATACTTCTAAAGTGCTACCAACAAAAAGTCTTTTACTATTAATACGAAGTTCTAACCAGTTTATTTTCATAATTATTTGGCCTCACAATTTCCCAAAAATAGTACTCAGAACCGCTGAATCCCATATCCAACCATCTCAATTTATCGTAACCATTACTAGCTCAATACCTATGGTCATAGACCTTGTTCTTTTTCATCGTATAACCGAGATGCATAAAATAGTGTAAGGATTTACGTCGTATTTGTGCCATTATTTGGACATTTTTGAAATTTGTAACACATCGATTGCGACAAAAATAAAGTCAACAATAAACACGTATATATTTACTTTTCCTTTCTTTTTTTTTCCATTTTTATTGTAAGAGGACGTTGTACAATCAGGAAGCGATAAGTCACTCAATAAAGTGATGTAAAGAAACAAGCATCTGTACAATATAAACTAGAAAATCCTTATTATTCGAAGTACATTAAGACGCGTACACAAACAACAACAATTACAGCAAAAGTTTATCTCAAACATTGTTGAATTCTTTATTTGTCTACAATAAGGTTATCGCATTTCAAAGTGGTATTAAAACAGAAAAGATTTATATTTTTAAACAAACTGCTATAATTTGAACCATTATTCATCCAGAGATTCTATTCTCTTATCTTGTTCATATATAAAAGCGAGCGATGGACTTGATAACTTCAAGTATGTAAAAAAGTAAAACAAAAAGAAAAACTCTATTTAGTTGTATTTGGTAACACGAACGTAAAAAGAACCAGTAACGAAATACGATTTCTTACACATGGAAAAATACTAGAATTCTAGTGGATAAATTGCTTAAAGTTGTCTTTTAATACAAAGCTTCGCTCCTCGCTCTGACTCTGTCTTTTTTCAAAAAAAAAAAAGAAATAAGCATACTTCAATCACACGATATCACTTGATACTTTTAAGCCCATTTGCTTGGCTGTGAGAGTCAAATAAACATTGTAAAATTGATGCTCCGCCATCGATAGGTTTTTCTTCGACCTCACGTGTAGATGCACAACTATAAATCAAAAAATTGGCCTTGTTAATCCCAATTAAACAGATTTAAAATAAAATAAAAAATAATGAATATATAAACATTCTGATACGCCTATTTCTCTTTTCTTTTCTCTTCGGATACTATATATATAGTACATCTCACAATTACCTCAGCCATGCCCACTGCTCTCTTTTCAATCAATGCATTGCATGCCTCTGAAAATAACGAAAAGGTCATCTTACAAGCAACAACACTAAATACTGTTCCTGTCAACAACGAAAGAGCACGCTTCGAAAGACAATTAGCCCAAGGATCGATCCACGCGGCGCTCCGGTTAACAGAGATTGTTGATTATGGTCATGATTCCATTAAAGGTTGCTTTAATTGTGATTTAATAGCCTCATATTATATGGAAGCTATTCAAATTGCTAAACAGAAGGAACCTGTTTTATGTAGTAGTATTCTTGTAAAAATCGTTCAGCAATCCATTGAACTTGTTCAATTACATTCGGATACATTAAAAACAGAGGAATTATCATGGGTACCATTGTTAGTACGTGAATTACGCGAGTTGGGAAAACAGATCAAGGATGAATGCAGCGAGTCCGATATACACGTTCCTCTTCCTCTAACAAAAGACTTTATAAATGAACCTTGTAAAATAACCAATATCAATGAAGAATACAGACGTGCAGTTCGTATCACCATCTACCATTGTCGTGCGGTGATGTACGAAGAGACGGATATCAGTAAAGCTATTGTTTATTACCGGAAATGTGTATCTGTACATGCAACCCAATTCGAATATCAGAGAAATCTCCAACAATTATCCAAAACAGCTCTCACGCATCTCTTGGGGGACTCTGACAAGAGCACAGCAAGTTTTCGTCCCCTTTACTCGTCCAGAACATCCTCTGTTTCTAGTGGAGCATCTTCCTCATGCCCCATGAAGTGCGCGAATTGTGGTGTGGAAAAACGCGGAATGCCGGTCTGTTCAAAGTGTAAATCTCAATATTATTGTGGTATACGCTGTCTAAAAACCCATAAACCAATACATGATACGGAATGCCACTAAAAACAAATGAAAAAAAATAGTGTTCTCCTTTTTGTAAATTTCTGGAAAAAAATACCCATTTCAAAACTATTTACCTTTAATTTGTGTTTCTATTATAATTCTACTTCTTCTTTCTCTCTCTCTCTCTCTTTTTACCGCTTTTTTAAAGATTGGCTTAAACTATTTATGATACTTGAATATAAATAAATATTTGTTTACAGTACTTATTTGTTTTTTGTTTTGTTTTTTCTTAAAATAAAATGGAGTAACAGGATATCTTCGATAATAAACAATTCTTAATGGAATTCATACAAGAAAACTAATAATAATGGCGTTTAATAGTATTTTAGTTTACTTTTTTCTGTAGATCGTATATATTGGTGCTGTCCTTCGCTTTTTTTCTATTCCATTTTCGGTGGCTACAAAAAAAAAATTGTATATAAATAATTAAACTTTGGATGTAGAAAAAAAAAAAAGCCCAAACGACAAAATAAAGTATTTATAAACCTTCTTTATATTGTTACATCTCCTTTTTTAGAGCTTCCGGCTCAGAAACAAAATGGTACTTGGAATGCTCTTCAATTCTATAACATTAAATTGTCATCCTATTTATTTTCGTTCCTCATAAAAATGGTAATAGAATGAGGCTTGCCATGATTTAAGAAAATGTTTGACCAAAATATAGGTAAAGCCTTCTGCAGTGTAATGGACTTTAGATGCAGTTTACAAAAATAGATTAATTAGACACGGTTGTTTCATGTTTCTTTTCTCCTTTTCCTTTCCTTCCTCCTTTATTTTGACACTCAAAATAGTAATCCTACTGAATGAGAATTAATCCTCTATACTGAAACTCCAGTTTTCCGGAGTGGACATTTCCCGAGGTCACATGTCTTTTTTTGTTGAATTTCGCGTTTGACATGGATCTTTTGTTAATTAATTTACTCCTTTTGCATGAAAATATATGCTTATTAAAGCCATTATCTTTTAAACAGTTCATCATGATGTAGAAATGATTACATATGCACTTTTGAATACTTATAAATTTAGGAGCTTGCAACTATATTAAATATAAAATATACAAATATAAAAACCTGTAAAACATGTGAAAGAACAATCCAGTCAATCCCAAACTTTGTAACTGGGCAAACGCAAATCAGATACGCAGTTTACTTTTGTTTTCAAAAAAGAGCTTGGTTTCAGTGTAGATATTTATCAACTGATAAATCATTGCTATCATTATTAACGTTCGGACTTTTTTTTGTCGTATCGGTCCTATATACGAGTTAGATTTTTATTTCACCTTCAACCTCCTTACTTTACCAGAGGAACCCTTTTCATGCCTAAAAATTCAGAGACATTCTAGGTTTACTTTTACTGTTTCAACTGTATTTAGAAATCTGTAATTGCAATATGGAATATCGAATGCCTCGAAAAGTTCTGTATATTTTGCAATTTTCGTTTTGGATGTTACTAACTTTACTCAACAGTGGTTTCAGAAGCTTCATCACACATTTTACCTTGCTATAAAGTTTTAATAGAAAGGGGTAGCGTCTTAATTAATTTTTAGTCAATTTTATTAAATACATCATGCTTGTAGAACGAGTTCATCGTTCTACTCTATGTAAAAACTACCAATGCTTCATGAATGTTAATGCTAGATATCTTCGTACTTGTACAGCTTCGAGAAAGTGAGGTGGAATCCCAGATCTGGAGTGTACGGAGTTGTAAATGTGACTTTAATTTTCTTTAAGCCATATTTTTTAGAAAAGAAAGGGGGGGTAGTTGTAAAAAAAAGCTCAGTTATCAACTATTTTTTTTTTTTGCTTATACTTTATATCAAGGGTCGATAGACATGTTCCGCTTAAACAAGTGTAGCTTACAACAAATAAGACGTGCTTCAACAGCAGCAACATCAAAACCAGAAAAATTCCTTCAGACTATTGTGTTGAGCAATGGAGCCACTTTTACTGTCCGCACCACTTCACCCACCCGTGCACAAATCCGCTTAACAAAAGACACACGCAATCATCCTCTTTGGAATCCTGCCATGTTAAAGGAAGGTGTTACTGATGAAAGTGAGCAATTGACAAAGTTCCAGAAGCGTTTTGGTGATTTGGATTTGGGTGACATTTCATGGATCGAAAGTGACGAAGTTGTGTCTGCAGCAATGAAGAAGGTTATTGCTAGTGGAGGAACAGTACCTAAAAAGGCACCTGCAAAGGGAAAGAAGCGATAGACTAAATGATATTAAAAGGACTTGTGTATAATAACTTGTAATAAAAAAAGATGTTGAATATAATCTACAGACGCACAAGAATGCCAGAATTGGTGCAGTGTTTTTGGGTGAAGGTCACAAATTACTATATTCAGGCAAAAGGAACCATCATGAGATTTAATCATGATGATGATATATAACTTGCTTCTTGTTTTTTGTTGCTATTACTGTGCTTTTCTTTTTTCTCTTCAAAAACCATGCAGACAGTGCGTGATTTTTGGCTGTTTATTGTATGCTGCCTTGTTGTTATTGTTGTTGCCCTTTTCTTCTTGTTCTACTTTAATCGCACTTTGGCGAGAATCCTTAGTTTCCTGATCAACCAATACACATGGCGACATCACAATGCTTATGTTGAAATTGGTATTATTTCTTACAACGTGGTCATTATTCACGCACTATAACTTGTTTTGTTTAGAATCAATTAGGATCACTTTGCTAGGCGGACGAATATTATTCAAGAATCTAAAGTACACCTCTACTAACGTATCCGTGTCAATAGTAAAAGGGCATATTGCATTACAATATTGGCTTTTGAATGTGCGACACACAGAACAGGAAAAACATGGTAATAATAATACCAGTGAAAGAGATCAAAAAAGTCGTTACTGATCATACCAAAATTTAATTTAATTTACGTCGACTTTTTAGGCAAAAAAATTGATTTGCCATGTCGTATTGTAATTGCCATGGAAGGTCTTGAATACTTTACGTATAACAATGCACCTGCTTACGATAGAATGACGGATATACTAGGACTCTCTACTAAAGAAGAAGGTGGTCAGCAACCAGAAGTGGTCGTACGTAGCGGATCCATTGATCCCGAAAGTCAAGCTCCGACTACTTCGTCATTTCTAGAAAAGATACTTCCGTTACAATTTGACTGTACAAAAGGATCTGTGATCGTCGGTAATTCCGAATTAAAGACAATGCTTGTTGGAACCTTCTCCCAGTTGAATGGTATTTACACCATTACAAAAACAAGATCGTCGATGGACATATACAAGACTGAAGTGAATGTGGTGTTAAGAAAACCTCATATTAGTATAAAGGACAATATCGACTTTATAGATTCGGATGTTGTCGATCAACAAGTGAATGATCAAAGGTAAACAATAATTTGGATTATTTTTGCATGTGATTTATTGGTATAAGCAAATAACAATAAATATTGGGGAATTCTTAGTTGGCTGGGCTACTTTTCAAAACATATTCAATACTTGATATCATTCAAGAAACGAAGAGATCGGCATAGAAGAGAAGGCGTGAAAGAAAAGATAAAAGCAAAAATGTTTCAACGTTCCAATGAGGAATATGCAAGAGTGGATAGTTTACTCGAGTGCAATGAAGCTGCACTGACCTACTATGCAGACTATGCAGGTAACAAGAGATTGAAGAAAAGTTTAAATCAGTTTCGTGTAACACATATGATCTTCATAGGTCCTGTACCCAGTGTGTCTGGAGGCTTTCCAGGTCCTGGCTTAGATGTTGGCAATGGTGGTCTATCACCTGAATGGGGTATTAAAATATTATTATGGGACCCCAACGTTAATTATGGTCCTTGGGCGGACAAGCAACGTGGTGCATTACAAGACTACTTCTTTCCTAATCACCACAGAACCAACGTACCCACCACAAGATTGACTCCAGGACAACAGCGTATAGCAACTCAATTTGAAACATATATAGAGATTGTAAACACTGGTAAATTAAGGATACCAATACGCGAGACATCAAAGGTAAGAATGAAGATTTTATGCAACGGCATAAAATGTTTTATTGATGGCTTTTACTCTTATTATGAATAGGATTGGAAATATATGACAAAATCAGCAACCAATGGTATAGGATTTGATGACCGATCGCGATCACCAGGATGGGTAGATTTAAAGGCTGGCTCAGGGTCTGTAATCAAAGTGACAACACCATTTGTCATCGGACCTGAGGGTGCAACCAATATTGTAGATATTAATCTCAAAGAGGTGGATATTGCTACAAGCGTAAATTATGCTTCGGTTCTTCAATCTCCTAAAGTCGAAGTAAGTAATGATAAAAAAAGAATCATTGTGCTTTACATCTAACAACATATTCAATCTATTCTAATTATAGGTTGAAATCAGAATGCCTGCTCCCTTAAAATGGAATGGTTCTAGAAAATGGACTTTTAATATAAATATTAGAAAGCCTACAGTATTTTTATTGCGTGATCATACATTTCTGGCTCAGGATCTGATAAAAGACTGGACATCAGGACCGCCCGGCGACCTTTTACATTTTACACCCATTCTCTACGAGTTAAACTTTAAACTTGATCATACCACTGCATACTTATATGTCAACGAGCATAACGTTATCAATAATCCTAACTCCATTGATGATAATGGTAAGTTATCCTCTCTCGTATACTGCACATGTGTGAACCTTTTTTTTTATTATTATTAAATAATGCAAATATATCCATATAGCATTCGTAAAAGCACAAATTTCTAAAGCGTCAGTGACTCTAACGATCCCTTCAACTGAATTCCAGCCAAACACCAACGAAATCAAATTCTTTGTTGCGGCAGAAAATATCAGCGCAGGCCTTTCCGTACCATCATCACATACCCTAAAGGCATTCATGAGACCAGAAGACTCAAATGTCGCTGTCATTAGATCACTTACCTTGGATGGTTCCTATGAGAATTACAGTACTGTGGATATTATGAGACATATTGAATCATGTAACCTACACTTTAAAATCAATGGTGCCACTGTCAAACTATTTGGTTCGGTGATCAGATATGTGCTGATATTAAAGGATAATTATTTCGGTGCCTGGAGTAACTTTTCTACTATTGATGAGCATAGAAGGTATAAACAAAACTATAATGAATTTCTTGAACAGAAACAGAAGAAACAAGAGGCAAAGGTAAATAATATAAAGTTGATTTAATACATCATCTGTTAATAATGTGTTTATGTAGGGAGTATCCGATCCTTTTGAAGTATACCTATTACTTGAATTAGATGACGGTGTCTTGCTTTTACCACAAAACCTTTATGATTACTCTCGTTACACGCAAGTGGAACTTCAAGAACTTCAAATAGAATTGCGTAATCTCGATCCTTATCTTGGTAAATACATAGAGATGAAAACAGACAAGAAAGTCGATCTAATAGCCATTGATTATGCAATTAGATCTCTATATAACTTCAAGCCCCCTTACAATATGTGGTGATGTTAATCCAAGTCTACAAACTCGAGACGGTTTCTACAGGATAAGAAATGGCAGAGATACCAAGAACTTTCTTTATATTGATAGTAAAGCCAATTCAAATTTAATTATTTATTCCCATATTTAACTAACTTCAACCCCAATCATCTCCACTATAGGTTTAAACATTTATGCACATAGACTTTGTGGTCCTGCACCTCAATGCCTAACTTATGTATGCCATTGGGACTTTGATATTGGTAGAATTAGTGGTGAAATAAAACCCTCATTCCTCTTGGGCATTGCCTCTTTTGGACAAACATTTGCATACAACATGATTGATGAAGACAACGCTGTGCCTCAGAAATTGGAACCGAATGACTTCCCCGATGTTACTTTCCTCAAATTTCGGATACAGGAAATTGACGTTTGTCTTATGAGCATGACAAGTGCGACAAATATTAGTCTGGAAAATGGTATCCTTCTAGAACTTGATAACCTAATCAATGAAAAATATACAAATCGCATTAGTTTGAAAATACCCTCCATTGTTGCGCGCTGCTTGGCAAATCCCGATATTTCTTCAAATCCAGTAAGTTGGCTAAAGGAAAAAGAATGGGATATTTGGATAGCTAAATCTATGCACATGTATATAGGAAAACGAATATCCGTGGGTTGAAGTGGCTAAAGTAGATTTAGGACTTAATATGACTTTGTTCAGACAGACATCAAAATGGAGATTAGCAAGAGAAGAGCAGCAAAACTTTATTCGTAACCAAGACGAAGTAACTCGTAGATGTGTACGATTATATGAACCCGATGATTCTGCCTCTCAAAGTAATTACCAATATATATATTTCAAAGTCATAGTATGTTGATTTTCCATTTTTATTAGCTTCCAGATCAACCTCGGCCTCTGTTAAAGATCACCTTCTTGGTGTTATTTATGCTCCACCATATCGTGTGTTCATGTCAGGTATTTTTTTTTTTTGTTTATAAAAAAGAGGGGGATAAGATGAAACAAACTTAATTTTATTCATATATACACCAAAATAATAGGTAAAGTAGATGATAAATCCAGTATTCACGATTCATCATCAGTATCTACTGAAATTCAAGACCGATATCGAGGCTATAGTAGCTCAAGTCTACGCGGGTCTGTAAGCGAAATCATTTATACTGATGATAGCCATGAAGATGAAGACAGTTCAAGCGAATATGATGTACGCTCAGTACGAAGTTTAAATTCCAGAGACAACGAATCATTTTACACTGCTGCTGGATCAGAAGATGGCTATATAAATTACCCATCCCCTATCTCATTCTTCCAAGCTAACTATGAGAGTGATACAGGAAGTGAAGGTAAATCAGTCTTCTTCGTTTTTTCTTCTTTTTTTTTTTTTACTTACTAAAGCTCCAAACCCATACTTGCCTTTATATATTTTTAGTTGAATATGATTCTTCTTCAGTTGAAGAAAATATAGTTGATCAACAAGAAGAGCAAGTGTCATCTGCTATTCCCCAGTCAATTCCATATAGCGATTATCTTAGAAGATTCCGAATCGATAAAAGACCAAGTCATCATCATCACCATAGCCTATTTAACGACTTTGCACCACCAGTACGTCGTTCATTCGTTCCCGAGAAAAAGATTAAAGAAAGCAGTAGACCAGTCAGTGCTTATGACTTGGATGATCATTTTACAACAAATCAAGAAACTGCACTCGTGATTAGTGAGCATGAGGCTATTATGACTGTAGTAGTCGAAGCAACCAGGTCAATCTCGATTCTAGTCACTCCTATCCTGGTTAAAATCGTTCAAGAAATAACTGAAGATATTATTAAAGATGTATGATTAATATCAAAACAGAGATATGACTGATGATCTAACCACTGACATAAATAGGACTGGAATCTAGAAAGCATGATGGACGCCATTCAGATGGAATATGTTGAACAGTTGACAAAATTCCTTACTACACAATACAATAGCACACGTTTTGCAGTTATACTACCTGAAACCTATCTTCATTTCATTCAGAACGCCACCATGCCTGATGGTATCTCTTCTTATAAACACGGAGAGTCGTTCAATGATCGCAATAGTAATCGTGCAGATGACGGAATTCTATGTTCAGCCGAACTACTTTTAAAAGATACCAAGCTGATGGGCGCTGTTAAATTTGAAGATGTCGCTTTTGGTGAACGAAAGAAAAGGATATCCGAGTCGGATATGAAGCTTCGTGAATTGAGAATCAATCTTGGTATACGCCATATTGGATCTACAGTACAGTATATATCTAAAATGCAAACGCCGACATTTGGAATCCCTCCTGAGGTTCTTCAAACTAGATCGTTATTTTCCGTGGCAGAAGATGACCCCACTGAAATTGTCATGCTTGATATTTGTTTAGATAGACTTAGTATCGAGGTTTGTGCTCCAAAAACACCAACATACCTGTCTGTAAAGTTGGATAAATTTGACACCATTATGATTACCGAAGCTGTTGAGGTCTTATTTGGTGCTGTTTACTCTTGGCTGAACTTTGTGAGTGACCTGAAACAGATCCTTGAAAATTTCAAGGAAAGACGATCGCGTCAAGTCAAGATGTTTATGAATACTATTGCAGAATTTTCGACTTCTTCAGCTGTTGTGGGTGACCCCGTTTTCCTAAGTGCTCCTCGTACCATGCTAAGATTAGGATCTAAGCATTTTAGAAACGATACTGGATGGAAATTAATTGCACGTATGCGCCACTGTCTACGCTCCATGCCTCCGACTGTTAGAAATTCTTTTCAAAACCAATTAACAACTGGTGCTGACTCTGAAATGGATTCGACCCAAATGTACTCAAATATCATTCGTATATTTAAAACATGGCGTAGTTGGGAATTGGATGCAAATGAAATTCAAAATTGTCGCTTATTCACGCAAGCATTCGATGTCGGTGAACGAGACCATGTTGAGAAGAATCCAACCGAAGAAATTGTCCAATATCTTGTTTCATCATCTAACTTTGCAAAGCTGAAACTGAAAGAATTCAAGTTTTGTATTTATGAAGAGGAATTGGATGTCAATGCAAACACACTCATTATCAGACCCATCAAACTCTCTGCAGAATGTCTTTACAAATCATCCGTTGTGGAGCGATCATCTGTTCATGAAGGTTATCTGGACATGATTACTAGCGCTTTTATCGGCGAAATCGACATATCCATTAACCCTTATATCCTTGCTTTTGCCCAGCATATGCTGATGGTCAAGCGCGTTTTTACCACAAAACTAGCGACATTGTCTCACACAAGTTCAACCAGTTCGACACCGACAATTGATATGAAAGAGTTTAGTTTTGATGCTTTGTTATCTAGTGTAGACGTTGTATCTCACTTGTTGATTAACATCGACTGTATCAAGCTAAATGCGTTTACACAAAAACTCAAGATGGAAAGTAAAGTATCCGGTATCCATAGTTCCGGTATCTTCTCTAACCCAAAACTGGCACCCTTGCAGTTATCGTCTCAATCTGATTTGGTGGATTCAGATACAGGATCCGGTAAGCGAAGCTCTCATCGCTCTAGGAAAACAGTATCGGAAAGCCGCCTGGTATTTGAAGCTTCGGGAGGCATTCATGATATTGATGTTCGATTTATTGAGGAGCTGAGCCAGCGTACTCTATTTGGTCTAGGTCTGGAAAAGGTCAATCTGAATGCCAATATAGCACAAATGACCAGAGTCACCAAGAAAACCAATGAAAACAAAGATATGCTCAATATATTTGCAAACATTCAAAGGTTCCGCCTCCATGTACCCCAAAGTCTCCTACGACTATACGGTTTCATTGACGAATGGCAGATGGAGCAAGGAAAGAGATATCACTTTATGTTCCAGAAGCTGGTGAAAGAATGGGAGGAACAAAGAAGAGGCGACACCATTGTGCAAACCGACAAACCCAAAAAGAGGATGGATCTAAAGCTCCAGTTTTTAATGAACGAGTTTTGGCTTAGTGCGGACCTTTTACCTTCGTTGACTGCACGATATGAGATGAATGATATGCTTATCATGTATCAGCAACTGCAACATCAATCAGCATTACCTGTTCATACATATACGTTCCAATTGTCGAAACAAATTGTTCATTTGATCACAAAACCTGAAGCAAGTAGCAATTCGTTTAATATACCTGGTATCCGAAGCACAGGCACCATAAAGGAAAACGGTGATCATTTAGAATTAAAGTCAATGATTTCGGTCGACTTTATTTCGGTACCATTAGATGTTGGTTTGATCGATTCGTTACTAACGGCACAATCACTCGTGGGTAATGAAATAAGTGAACTAGTCGAGGTTGTTTCGTATTCTACGAAAAGCAAGAAAAAGTCACCCCCGCCATCACATCTGCCATCAACTTTAGTTCAACAATCAAAGAAGAAGGACTTGAAACATACCATCAATATCGAACTCAATGGATTGTGTATTTCTGCATCTAGTCCTTCTGCTGTCTGCGTCTTCCGCTCAAACCTTATTGATGTATCACTTTCAAATCGTGTGAACGACCAACTTAGTTGGAAGCTTCAAGCAAGCGATTTTTCACTGTCTCTTGAACACAAGACTATGCAACTGCTTACAGATCAAGATTATCGTCGCCACTCTCTTGCGTATCTTTCGATAGACTTTAGCGTACAAAGCTACCTTCCAGTATGTACAGAAGAAGGCTGCAGAAAGGATACACATGCGCACGAGCCATTCACATCAGCGTTTCATGTTGACATATCAAAAATCCAAACGGTGATGCAGCCCATTGCGCTTGGAAAATTAGCAGAAGTCGTTATCTTTTATGACACTGAACTCAAATCAAGAAAGCTATTAAAAAAGGCGGAAATTGATCAACTCACAGATAATACCAAACGCATTGTGCAATCCGTTAAGAATAATGGCAACAGTGATGTAAACAGCACAGAAGAAGAGCATCTTTTACTTGAGGGTAAAATCTTAAGTTTGCGTATCCGTCAGCTAGGTGTTGCTATCCCGCTTGAGAGCTCTTCTGACGATCCATTAGCATCAACAACAACAAGTAGCGCCTTGTTCTTTTCAATATCTTCTATTGAGTTTCTTACAAAGAGTATAGAAAGAGGTGCACTGTATCTTGACGGAATCACTTTACAGTTTGTTCGTACATTTGATCAGAACAACCAGGATCATTTTATTGCAGACCATCATCCTCAAATGAATCAGATCCATGTACCTTTTGTTTCATGTATTGTATCTGGATTAAATGATAAACCAATCCAATACATCAAGGCGGATGCTCAAGTTGGAGGTTTTGAAATCGATGTAGATGGGACCATTAGCAACTATTTTAATCTGTTATCGCGTATATATGCCAAGAGTATAGATCGATTTGATGAACTGACAGCAAAAGCGGATTTCTTATCATCGTCGTCGTCTAGTGTGTCCTCTGAGCCAGGAATAGTGGTATCGACTCTATCTTCTCAAGCAGCTGCACTAGATATTGAATGCAAATTTGACTCTGCAGCTGGTACGATTCGAATGTATCCTAAACGTTATGCAACCGAACAAAAACGAAAGCCTTCGCTCGTGCGTAAATCAGATCACGCGGTGCAATCAAGTAATATGGCCGTCCTTCATATTCCAGGACTTGGTGCATGGGCTACTTATCAGCTTCCTTTGGGTACTGATGCTTCCGTTGTCAAGCGCTTCCATGCTGATATTCTTATTCGAGAGAGCAATAACATTCTTCATCCATCTCTGGTACAGTTTTTACGCGAGATGATTAGTGGACTTAAATTTGGTATGCAGCAGTCAAGCGAGCGTAAAGTTAGTCATGAAAACAAGCTGGATCCAAGCATCAATGCTTCGTTATTCTTACGCCTGTCAAAGACAAAGGTGGATCTCTCCTGCCAGCCTTTGTCTATGGTTGTATGTTCTCTGGGATGGGAAGAAAGCGAATTTATGATGAATGCTTTTTCAAATGATTCTACATCACGCACTATGAGTCTGGTGGGCTCCTTACGTGATATTTCTCTTGATCTTAGACACCAATTCTCACCAGAGACCTGTCTAAGTGCGCACATTGAAAAGATTCTGTTCAATGCAATGTTGACATCTCAAAGACGGCAAGAAGATGGTGGCTCAAAGGATGATAGCTCTATATTGGTGGAATTACCAATTATCCAAGGAGAACTAAATATGCTCCATTTCCAAGATTTACTGACACTCAAGTCCTATTGGTTCGATCAACCTATATTACCTGAATCAACAGCAGCAGCAGCTTCTTCTTCAAGTCAAATAGTATCATCAGAGACAGTAGTGGTTCATTTGTCGTCGTCATCATCAACACCCAGCACAAATACTTTATCAGCTGCTGCACCATTCTCAAAGCATATTACTATTTGTTTAAATGAGATGCGATTCTCAGTTGATCTAGGTCGTGCCATCGGCAAGATTGTTTTTGCTCCCAACAACCTTTCCCTTCAGATGCACCATATACCTTTTGAATCCAGGGGACTTTATGTATTGTTGGATGATATTTTGATTGAATCCGAAGGTCGGTTCTCAGGAACAGCCACTTTTAAACAAACATTGTTACAAGCACAGCAAACACAAAGTGACACGAATATTTGCGTCCGATCCAACGGACTTTCAGCCATGTTTGAATACGAATCGCAGAATTTGTTGCACGTTGTACAACAAGTATTGGAATTTAAAGTGAATCTAAAACTGCGCGATTCTGCGCGAGACGAGCTCTCCATTTCAGCTGATTTGGATGCTTTGATAGTACGACTTTCTATTAGAACTGTACCCGTCATCATTACAACGGTTCAAAAATTTAATGAATTGCTAAAGAGAAAGAAGGAGGAAGCAGCTGGCACGAGACCCATTTTTACCAAAAAACATCAGCAGTACACGAAGAAAGAAACGGCAGATTTGGGTGCAAAAGAGGAACACGATCGTTACATCGCTGCTGCAATAGTATCGTTTGTGACCGTGGGTATTCAAAAAGTGGAGGTTGTTATCTACCCTCATCAATTCCAAGATTCTGATAACATTGATATGAGAGCATCTGATTTCAAAGTAGAATTGAACATGGATCCAAAGGACGAGAACGGAACGAAGCGAAAATTAGTCATTCAATTAGATCACGCCGCACTTGCTAAAAATGTACCTGGAAAAGAACTTGTCGATCGATATAGTTCTCCAGAACTATTGACAACACCAAAACCAAAAAATATGGGAGGTACCAAGATATTTGGTGTTCCCTCTACCACCATTTCCATGGAATCGATTCAACAAGAACAAAAAGTAGATTATGACTTTGGTGCCGATTTTGGAGGTCGCATAGGGGTGTCATTGAACCTAGGACTGATCCGATATCTTCAAGAGCTATACAAACGATTTGACGATCAATTAGAGCATGCAAAGAATAAGACGATAGTGGAGCCAGCGTCAGAACCTGCGACACCAGCAAGTACAATGACAAATCAAACCGAAATGGATTTTGATAGTTCTATGGGTAAATTAACATCTCAACAGCCACATTCAGCTTCCTCTTCGTCATCAATAGAAGCAACCACACCTTCTGGTGAACGCGGTGAGACCTCTATAGAAAAAGCAGTAAAGGATACAGAAATTACATCAAAGGAAGCACCTACATCCTCATCATCCTCAGCAGAAACTTCCGCAGCGGCAGAAGGCTCTTCAGAGCTCTTGAAAGAAGGAGAACCAAAGAAAGAGGACAAGTACAAATATCATCCAGTGAACCAAGTCAACTTTTATCCTCAGTTACAGATTATGGGAGATGCCACACCTCCAGTCGATTGGCTGGGTCTAAAGCGAGAAAAGATACCAGGATTAATTCATGAAAATATTACCTTACATATGAATCAATTGGTAAAGGCATTGTGGGAAATTTTGGAGTCCCAATCGATTTAAAACCTTTTTATATTAAATAAAGACAATACCAACTTTCTTTTTACTTGATGTATGAAACACTACAAGAGATGCAAGTAGTTTTCCTACTAAACAGTTTATCCTTATTGTAGGTTTTTTTTATCTCTTGAAAAAGAAAATTCTTTTCAGCCTTTTTATTTTATGCCATTGTTCAAAATGATCTTTGCATGAACT
>VCJL01002062.1:146813-159908 GCA_024139405.1 Backusella mclennaniae | reverse complement strand
AAAAAAAAAATTGCCTCATGTTTACAAATTTACAAATCAATTAGCTAGTGATTGATGTCTTAGTTACAGGTTGTAAATGTATAAGCCATCAAGAAGACATGGCATCAGCTTTTTACTTGTTTATGTATAAACAATTATCAAAAAAAGTAAGGTTAATATACACAGCAGTGTTTACTACTACTGACACAAAGCAAACTAGACTCGAGGAACAAGTTTTCGACCTGCACAGTTTGATACCTGTATTAGCTATATATTGAACGGCTTAGATATAGAAGATAGTAACAAAGTGGATTTATTACGTGCATTAAGTGCGCTTGTGTTTGAGAATAGCAACATGTATCGCCCAGCAGCCATTGCGCGTTTATCAAAAACATTATTAAAATTAGCAGATAAATCCAAAGTCAGTTCTTTACAAATAAGACGAATGGCCATCAATTGTATTGGAAACACGTGTGCCGGTGCGGGTACCAAGTTACAGCCTTATTATGCAAGCTTCTATGAATGTTTACTTTCAAATGTATGTACTGTCAGCCATAGCAACCACGGGACCATCATGGTTACCTCGAATGTACTGGATTTTGCCGATACTGCTGTTCGTAAAGTAGCAAGCTCGACTTTGCGTGCACTTCAGTTCTTATTAACTCAAGATAAAACCCTTGTCACAAACCCACTCTGTGATATTATTGATATTATACATTCGTTTGTATTTATGAACGTATCTGTTCGAGCGTATCAGTTATCCAACCTTAATCTTCCTCCAGCTTCTTCTTCTTCTTCTCCTTCAGCGACGATGGCAAGACGTAATAGAGTTTCATCTCAGCCAATAACCCAACCACTTGCACAAACAGCAACCCCTTTTTCATGGCGACCACAAAAATCAGTTGGTTTAGTTAGTTCAGATTCTGAATTATCGGACTCTCCTCATGCAGATGTTGCTTCGCCACGACGACAGAGAGACGATGCAAAGATAAGAATCAATGCATTACTTTGCCTATCAGCCATCGCAAATGTAAATAAATACTCTATAGAAATTGGCCTGGTTAATAATCTATGAATATTTCATTTTAGACATCTCCGAAAGCACTTTATCCCCACTGGCAAAAGTTTCTACCTGATACATTTTCAATATTTTTATCAAATCATGAGTTGGGAGGAAACCAGTTACATACTGTATTACGTTCTGACAATCAACCCCTATCATTGTTTACAATTTTATTGTATGATCCAGCCGTTACTGTTCGTTCTGTGGTGTGTCATACATTAAATGCCATCCTGAATGATTCCAAACCTTATTTAAGCTTAGCATTAGAAAGGTAAGTATATACGTGTGAATGTGTATATTTAGTCTATGGATTATATACCCTGACATTTTAGGATTTATATAGCAGTAAAAAATCAAAGTCGTCCTTTACATCATTTTCAGAGAATCTAGGATCAGTATTGCACGATATTCATACCGGTTTGATATATGCACTACAAAAGGAGCAAATGAATATGGTATTGGTTGCCTTATTACAGGTAGTGACAACTCTTGTAGATAATTGTACTTATGAGCGATTGTCAAGTGAGCACATACCAAATTTATACAATGCTATAATACCGCACTGGAAAAATAAAGGTTAGGGATTGTATGCTTGTTATTGCTATTATCGTTGTCATTCATCTGATACATATATAAATAGATCTTCATACATCCATTTTAAAAGCATTAAACGTCATATTCAGTATACCAAAGCAGGAGTCATTAAGGCAACTCTGTACAACTGATGTATTTATCGACATATTAATACAGGCAACAGCAGTAAACGACAATGATGAAGCGGTTGAAGCAGAAGGATGGAAATTAACTGCAACAATTACAAAATCATACTTTGAACAAGCAATGCCTTTTATTTGGGACAAACTAGTCGAAAATTTTGAAAAAGTAATTATGGATGACGGTAATAAAAAATATGTCGATGCCACTCTACGATTTGCAGAAGCGTATGCAATTATGATTCAGCAACAATTACAACAGGATGAAGAGGAAAAGAACAAGGATCTGGAAAAAGTAAATTCATTATAGAAAGAAGGAGAGCGGGAAAAAGTATTAATCTTGTTTCATTGCATGATAGTACGGCCAGTGGTGGATAAAAATGATTGGAAAATATCTTCAAGCTGCGTCAAATCATTCATCATCAAGTGTGAAAGTGGTTGCATGTGATTGCTTTGCCAGTATGTCTAAATGGGTTTTTGAATCATTACATGTAGGTTTTATGGATACAAAGGGAAAAAAAAAAAGAAAATGTTTTAAAATGAAATATCCTGTAGTATCGATATCAAAGGTTGGCGGTTACACTGTTATTCGGACTAGTCTCTGATGCAGAATCGAGTGTAAGAGCAGCCGCATGTAGAGGCCTTGGTGCTTTTGTGTTATTCCCTTCATTAAGAGAGGTAAAATTATAGGTATTGTTAAAATGATCAAAATAAATAATATTATATATCTGTAAAGGATCCAATGTTTGTTTCCAATATGACAAAATCAGTCTTGGCACAATCGTCGGATAAAGCAATTGTAGTTAGGGTGAGAAGCAGTTGGGCGATCGGCAATTTGTGTGATGCACTTGTACTAGAAAGGTAGGATACAATCACATATAAACTGGACAAAGAAATAATTTTTAATTTGGTCCACCGTTTCCTGTTATCAGCGAAAAAGAAGAGTTTAATTTGAGAGAGTTTATATCTACTTCTGAATGGATAGATGTATTAAACATTACGACAGCCGGTGCATTAGATAACGACAAGGTACATATATACATATAGAACACATATGGCCCAGGCAAAAAGTAACAGGGAATATTATTATAGCTGAGGTCTAATTCCGTACGTGCCATTGGTAGTCTTTTACGCATGACCCCGAAAGAATATTTTGATAACACTCGTATTATGTCACTGGTTAAAAATGCAGTGGATGGACTCATTAAAAACGTGGAAACTGGTCCATTAAAGGTAAGGAATAGAATAGTGGAAAGTTACATTTTTTAAAAAAAACCCCCATTTTTTTTTATATATTTAACAATCATATAGACTCGCTGGAACGCTTGTCATGCAACAAGTAATGCACTTTCGAATACACATTTCCCTATTGGTTATATGGAAGAAGGAGGGATTTACCCATGGACGCATACCGTTTATCAAGCTTTGTGTCAATCTTTACTCCAATGTAAGAACTTTAAAGTGCGAATCAATGCTTGCCTAGCTATTAGTACACCTGAAAGAGAAGATCAATACGGGGATAAAAAACAATTACATACCATTGTAAAGAGTATTACAGACGCTTGGGATATATGCCAAGAAAAGACTGATTATAAGGAATTAAAATATAAGCAGCAACTAGAGCATCAGGTACGTAAATATCAGAAACATATGATGGTGACATGAGTATGTATAGTAACATGCATTCTAGATTATAGAATCATTAAGACACTTTGGTAGTTGGATACCACCTACACTAAAAGAAAAAGTTGATAAAATACTTAATGCACAGGCATAATAATAGTACTATTTGTAAAAACCTTAGAATGTAATAGTAGTAAATCGTGTTACATAACCAAATGTAATTCTGTTGTTTATTTCTTATATATATACTTTAATAATGAAGCAAAAGTGATCAAAGTGCTTGATATTCACAAATTTCCCATACTCTACTGCCTTATCTCTAATTGGCACTGGCCGCTGTTGCATTTTTTGATATTGAGGAGATCATTTGATTTCCAATGAGAGTGCTTGCAGCAAATTGGGCTCTATAGAAGTCTGCAGTTTCTTCAAAGCGCTTCTGATATCCTTCCATGTTTCCTAATGCAACTGCTTCAGCCCACCCTCTTGCACATGTAACAAATTCCATATCGTCTGGTCTTGTCTCTTTACGCTCGAATGCAGAAACAATGGTATCTTCTAAAAGAGCAGGATGACGGAACAAATATTCAGTGATTCCCCTAAGGAAATAGGCATTTAATTATATATAAATATGTGTTATGTAAGAAATACTTACATCCAAATTCTAAATATTGGTGTCTGACAAACCATATGTTCATAAGGATTAATACCCAGTGCATGCCATGAATCCACAATGGCCAATAGTGAAAGGTGCGAATTTGGTAGCTTACTTTCTTTTGGTATTTTTGAAAGAGAGTATTTATCTAATATGCTATCGTCTAATAAAATGGGAACATGATCCTGTTGGAGTCCTCCAAATACAAATTCGCCTGCCTTTTTTATACGTGTACGGAATTCTTCTTCTCGCTCCTGAAGTAGAAGCTTGAATAGATCTGCAACAGATTTGGCATATTGTGCGATTTGAACTTTGGCAATTGGATTCATAATTGCTAGTCCAGCATACACGTGCCACTTATTACTATAGATACGCATGGCAATATTGATTTTGACATTTTCAATACCACCATTAAATTGAGGCAACAGCCACTACAATTGGAGAGAAAAAAGCGTTAGTCATACCTAAAGTAAAATGAGTCTTTTTCTTTTGCTTACGGGATACTGATTATTTGCTTTCCATGCACTTCCCATCGTAAGAAAAGCGGCATGTGTAACTGCTTGTGTATCAGCAGTGATTTTGTCATGCTCATCCGCGCTTAGCAATGTCATTTTGGATTCAAAACATGATAGAATACGAAGCGACAAATCAAGTTTTTCTTGTGTTCCTCGGTGGTTAATGATAATAAGAGGTTGGCCCTTAGGGTCAACACCTGGTCCGTGCATAGAGTGACAGCAGATAATATGAACGTCTTCGGGTAAATATTTTTCAAATGCTTCTACTTCAGGCTTTTTAACAGAAGTCTATTTTTGTGTTATATTAGTCGCACAATCGAAATGAATTGGAGAGAACGGGAGATTACATACTTGACCTCCGACTATGGCACCAATTTTTGTTGCTATTAAAGAAAATCATAGTATATTAATAAAATAGGCCTTGTTTAATGCTAACAAAAAGGCTGCGTTCTTTTTTTTTTCTCTTACCAGGTCCATATTGTTTGACAACTGCGTCAATATATTCTGCTTCAACAGCATACATTATCCAATCACATCGTCTGGAGATATGATAACCGTCTGGAACAACTTTAATATCGGTACCTAATAATACAAGACAGAATTCAAAATCAATATATGTAATCCATTACAATGCCTATTGAATTTGGTAACCTTCGAAATCTTTCTTTAATTGCTCGTATTTTTCAGGCAAATCACATACATAAACACTACAAATAATAAAATCAGAAAAAGGGTGTGCCTGTTTTGATATAAATGTTACTTTTTCCATCCAGCTTTAGAGAATGTTTTGGCGTAAAAACGACCCATTCCACCTGCTCCAATAATTCCAATTTCTATAGTATCTTTTTCACACATTTTTTTTCCAAGTAGTAAATAATAAGTAAGAAAAAAAAGAAGTGCAAAATCCCATTTCTCTTTTATATTTACATGTTTAAACTCAGTGACAATTAAGGTTGTACGAGAGTTTCCTCCTCCATTTTCCCTTTAACTCCACTATGGCTAACAACTTTTTGCTATCAACATAAGATATAAGCAAGTTTTATTCTAGTTGTTACATTAATATTTCCCGATAGCTTTTCATTCTCTTTAGAGAAAGAAGAAAGGGATCGTCTATAAAGAAAGGAATCCAAGTAAAAAGGAAAGGTGTTAAACCCGGATCACCACGTGGGAACGTAAAAGTAAGCGAACAGAAAAAAGATGTAGGTTATTTTTGCCTTATCATGCAGAAATAAAACATTTGCTTTCATACTTTTTGATATTTATACATCTTATATTCGATGTTTTTGTGGTACAAAAGTTAAACATATAATAGTAGCTTTTTCAGAAAGATTTGTCGGGTAAAAATTAATTACAGTTGGTTTATCAAACGTAAAGTCGGTACGATTGCAAAAGTTCACCTTAGCGATAGTATCATGACATTTCCAAAATAATAGATTTAGATCCGCATATAAATGCTGTACATGTTATCATCACTTATTTAAAAACCAAGTGATAATATTGGAGCCTTGCTTCATTTTTATCTATTAAATTAGTGATAGAAAAAAAAAACACCCCCTACAAGTGCAAAAATTATTATATTTTATTAACAGTTGAATCAAGACAAACATGGTTTTTTCCATAGATGAAGATTGTTCTTTATTTAAATAGGCCCATATAATTTATATTTGTAATTTATTTTATGTAATATTTTAAAAGCGTATACCAAATTGAGATGATAAATGTGATATTTTAGGTGAGCTAAAGCTAGGTAGACTTGATTTTTTGGGTCGTTCCATGTATACTTGGGTATTTGATTTGGATAACTTTGGTGAAGGTGAATAGTAACTTTCTGTACTTGTTACAGTAGATGATTTGGATGAAGTGACTCGTCTAGATGTAGTCGGTGTTCGACTAAAATTTGGCTGACCACCTTGGCCAAATTCCTCTTGCGAACGCATATGGTATGGATTCATGTAAGGTGAGTCAGTTATGGGTGAATCCATTTTCTGTGGTATCTGGTACTGCTGCTGCTGTTGTTGTTGTTGTTGTTGCTGCTGTACTTTTTTAGCATTAATCATAACTCTTAACGCACGTATCTGTAGTGCAATATGCCCCGTTAATGCTGCTGTTTCGTAAACGAGACTTGCAGTTGATATTGTCAATACTTGATGTAAAGCATGTGTTACTAGCTCCGACAAACGATGGATTTGGTAGATATCGGCAATAATAAGCAATCTAGATAAAACACTGGGCTTCTGTTGTTGCTCTGTCATTAAATGATCCGAGTAGATGAATTGTAAAAATGCCAAAGTAACAGGATAGGTCTCTGGAAAAAGTAACTGTCTATGCCCAAGCGAAGGTCTCTTTTTTTCCTCCAACAATTGTTCAAAGTATGACCAGCGTTGTTTAATAATACTAGAATTGGCCGGAATGGATCTATTGTCGCTTGTGATGATTTCAATATCGGACATACTAGGTTCATTAAGCATATTTATTCCAAGCTCTTGAGCAGTTGATGTGCAAGTTTCTTCAGGTGGAGTGTATATCCCAAATGCTTCTAGATCCACCGAAAACATGTGTGTAAAGTTGACCTGGCGATGATTATAGTCTTCCAACAAATCCCTTGATTTATCTCCAAATACCAAAAACTTTTGTTTTTCCTGGTAAAGCAATCCACGATTCCACGAACCACGTGCTAGAACAGCACCTGTTTCGATTCGTGTCCACACCAGGCTGGAGAGATTCAATGTCCATAAATGAAAAGAGCGATGCGAAGGAGTCAAATATGTACCTGCTAATATAAGATGGTGGCCCAGGATATCTCCAGATGGAAAACGTAGACCAGGCGGAAGTGTGTTGCCGGTCATTTCTGGTGAGACGTCTTTTACACCCCCTGTGGTCAATGGGTAAAATACTTGAAGATCACGTGTAACATCAGTAAAGTTATAATTGGAATAGACGCACAAAGGTAAATCTTCTTTTGACTTTTCCCAGAATGGTTGTTGTGTCGTTGTTTGTGTATCCGCTTTTAAGGGACAGAAAGCCACGGATCTGTAGGCACCATACTGCTGTGATAATTGACCCATGTTTATCCAAGCGGACATGGAGAAATCGAATACATTGATCTCATTGATATATTGATTTGACATATCTTGTCCCCCCATTATAATTAACTTGTCTCCTTCACAAACTGCCAAATGAGCATAACGAGGTTGAGGACGATGCATACTCGTATATACCTCTGGAAATTTCCATGTTTTTTGCTCCAAATCAAACAAGCAAATATCACCCAATGCACACAGGCTTTGAGAGGTACTTTGCGAGCTCATACCACCAAATATCACCAAGTAGCGACCATTTAAATTGCAAGAGTGAAAGTAGCGCTCACGGGGTGCCTTATCAGAATCAAGTAATGTCCACTCCAAGGTGTCTAGATCAAGTATATACAGTTGATTGGTGATTTTTCTCGAAGAAACTAGACGACCTCCAAAAACATACATCTTATTATCAACAATTATAGTAGAAGCTCCTACTAAAGGTGGTGGAATGTCCCCTTTTGTAGCTTGAACACTTGTTGTGAGATCTGCTATTGATTGAGTTCCTGCTGGCATGATTTTATTTTTTATTAATGAGATGAGATGAAATGTAATGAAGTTAAAATGAAGGGGATGAAAGTATGAGTAAATAAATAAAAAAGAAGGAAGGAAAGAAAGTAGGCCATGTAATAATATGTAATTTAACATGACAATTATAAAAATTATTATTAAAGTAATAATATCGAAAATGTTTGACAAAAATGTTTTCGTTGTAGGTAGCACAACCATTGGCAAGCAACAATAAAAATAGACAAGATATAGGTTGTTCAAATATAACACTTAATTTGCTGGTAGAAATCATTCTAGTTGGTTAGTGTAATGTCAACTCACAGACCCTCTTCAGATGCATGCTTTCTTTGGTTATTCCAAAACTCAAAACTCAAGGACCATTCTTATTAAAGTCCTCATCTTTTTTTGCAAATATAAGTTTAGGGATACAAGACTAAAGTTTGTTTTTTGTAGCATCCTTAATTAAAAAACCGCACTACTATTTCTTGTATCACAACGATTTTCATTTTATTTGAAAGGATCTTCTACTTTTTATTGAAAGTAAAAGTAAAAGTGAAAATGAATAATGTGTAGTTTATGTTGTGATTGATAATTAAAATGTTTTATATTGATACAATCATACGAAACATTTAGGGTTTTTTTATTGACTTTATCCATCATCTTACAAGTGATGCCATTATTACAATGTTTAAGCGTTAACCTCTTTAGTGATAGTATTTCTGCCTTTCTTGTTTTAACGTATATTTTTTTTCATGTTATTATACTCTTTCTGTTCAATTGTATTCATTGTAAACAAAATACTCTAGTAACCCGGTTTATTACTTAGATTCTGGAACTTTGTTTTTTTTTAGATGGACCATCATATGAATCCTAAACTAAAAAGTGACTTTTCTTAACTATTGCTTTTTTTTTTTATATAAAAAACAGAGAATAATAAATTATTAAGTATAAGATTAAAATTATCAACAGTTGTAGAGTAAATAGCACTTTGCTTTTATTAAAAAAATTAATATTTATGTAATAAAACAATATAAATATAAAAGGAGTTTTATGTTTTTATTAATTAAAGTTAACAAGATGTGTGTAACATTACAATCAGAATTACAAAGCTTCTGTTTGGTGTTATTTTGTTTTTCTGCTTAAAGCTTAATCAAAGATTTTCCAACCGTCTTTCTGCTACCCATTTCATCGAAAGCCTCTTGAATCTGACCAAATGTATAAGACTTGGTTATATATGTCTTCAAGGCGCCGGATCGTACCATATGAAAGAGCTTATACCACCATTCGTCAGTACCATCACCTTCTTCTTCATAATTGTAGATAGCACCGCCGTGGATCTTCAAATTTTTAGCAAGCATCATTGTTGTCAATTCCTGATGATAGAGTAATTAATGTTAATAAACTGTATACAAGTAAATAATTAATGAATATCTTACAGAGTGAGGATAGCCTGATGCACTGCCAAAGTACACGAGAATGCCCTTTCTACAAAGTGATTCAAGCGAAGCAGTAAAAGTGGATTTTCCGACGCCATCCAAGACAAGAGGGACGCCTTCACCATTGGTGATTTCCATGACACGCTCAACAATATCTTCATTTGAATAATTGATAATATGAGCAGCACCGAACTTTTTGGCTATCTGCGCCTTTTCATCAGTACTCACTGTGCCAATGACATTCGCGCCCAAATTGGAAAGTAATTGGATCAACATAATACCAACACCGCCAGCAGCAGCATGGACCAGGACAAAGTCACCTTTTTTGACAGAATATTCTTTAGTTGCAATCGGATAAGCAGTAAGGCCCTGGAGACCCACGCCAATAGCAGTTTCATACGAGATATCATCAGGTAATTTGGTGACATGATGGAGGAGACTGTTAGGGAGCTCTGTATAATAGGCATAAGACATGCCCACAGTGCTGATAATGCGATCTCCAACTTTAAACTTGGTAACATCTTTTCCGACTTGGACAACTTCACCAGCACTGTTTAGTTACTGTTAGCAAGTCGAATTAATTTATATTATTTTAAACATATTTACTTTTCGAGACCAATAATGTCGCTACCGGTAAGGTTGATGATTTTTTGAAGTTGATGGATATCGACAAGGTTAATACCAATATAATGGTTCTTGATAACAATGGTATCATCCTTGGCTTTAGGGATAGGTTCTTCCTTGTAAATAAGTTCGTTTGGTTTTCCGACAGTAGCTAATTTGTTTGACATTTTATAAAAAAATACTCGATGAGAGAGATAATGGTTAACAACTTGGGGATCATCATCTCTATATATATCTGCTTTGACAGCGGATAAATATGGTCACTGGTTCCGAAAATGGGAGACGTAAGCCTTTCTCAAAATGGAAAAACGATATGAAACACAGATTTCGAGATCATCTTATACCAAAAAAAAAAGTATGTGTCTTATAATGGATCAAGTATTATAATAGCAGAAAAAAAAAACCAAACTAATACTATTGTCATCAAAAAATAGTCGAATGTACCATTACTTGAACTAATATGATGAAGTAGTTTAGATAATAATGGTGTTTTTACGTGGGATGAAAGGCAATAATCTTCAATAGTAAAACGATGTCGGTTATATATTTTCCGTAACTCGTTACTCGGTTATTTTTATATGTAGTTGTATTTTCTCTTTACCTTGTTTTGCAGTTGAAGAAAGATCACTTAGACACGTATCTCTATGGGTATTCTATCAATGCTTTTTTTTTTACCGTTGCTTTTGAACTAAACATAAATCTCATTTGCCATTGATAGTCGAGGTTTTCTTTCAAATATACCAAGTTTTTCCGAATGACATAAAACTTGTTCCCGTCTTGATCTGAGCTTCGTGTAAATACGGGAAGCTTAGTTTTTGTCGATTTTATTTTCACACATGAAATTCACTGGCGACACCCAACCCAAAATTGGCGGCAAAATATACCGGAAATAGTGTACATAAACTATTCCATGTTGTGATTATGTTGTGAAAGTAGCACAATGTTTATTATATAATTATTAGTACAAAAGCAATTCAAAAAAAAAACTATGGAGCAATTATAAATAATGTCAAAAGGTTATTAGAGAAGCCATAGAATAAACATACAGTTATTCAGTTTCCAAAACTCATTTATGGCATCTGATATATGGAGCTCAGGTAGTTTAACTGGAGTAGATATTTCACTATCAAGTAGCGATAATGATTTGAGATTGCGCATGTTGGTTGAAAAGTATTTTGGAAAATTACTTGCTGCTTTTACACCAGTCTATTAAGTCTGCTTGGTATTAGAATCATATATCGACTAAATAGCAGCTCCATATTCGATAGCTTTAGTACTTCTAGAAAAACCATTCATATTACTACAGAGGCATTTTATGATTTGAATAATAACAAATATAATACTATTAGAGTCATTATTAAACACATTATATATCCTTTAAGTTAACGAGAATATATAAAAAGAAGAAATGATAATGTATGTGGTATATATTGAGAGTATCTACGTGAGTGATCAAACTTGATTAATCTTGATCCTCAATCAAATATACGTATAAAGTATTTCCAGTTGTAATTGCATATATTTTTTACCAAGAAGAGAATGCAGGTAGCTCAATGATAATAGCCGCTCCATTGGTGGTGATTGTACATGAATATTATGATTTAAAGGCTTGAAATTTAGCAGCTAACAAGCTTTGGCTTTGTTGTAGGTCTCGTTTAAAATATAAAAAAGAAAAATCAAGCCAAATAGGAATTTATTTGTGTTTCTGGAACAGATATAGCTCTATAAAACCGAGGTGGTTTCTTTTCTCACCAAGAAGGTCATTCTAACACCATTGGGTCCAGTCAAGAACCATCGTATATCCTTATAACAACTACTATACTCGGTAGAAATAACTTTGGTCATCGTTTACTTGAAGCAAATGTTGAAAGTAAGCGCGTTAACAATTGTACTAAATAAAACGCCCAGGAAATATCAGTGGTAGCATGCAAAATCAGGGCCAGCTTGAATTTATTTTAGGGATGAAACATTACTATCCTGGTACTCCATCTTGTGCTAAATGTGCCTCATTTATGCATCTTCACTAGCAAAAGTAGCACATATCCACTTTGACAAAAAGATCACACAAGTCAGGATCCATGCCAGCTTGAATTTTTGAAAATAGAACTTCTCGTTCTGGAAAGAGAGTAAAACAGATGATCAATACTAAATATAGTAAACGAGAGAGGGAAGTTCCAGCTTGCATTTGATGAAATGGAGTTCAAGTTAAAACAACACTCTATTTCATTGGTTAACCTTAAAGTTTGTTTGTGACTCTGTCCAACACGCACACATTTGATCTCTTCGTCAGTGTTTTTTTTGTTCTTTTGTTTCCTCTTATATTTTTTAATTTTCTCTTCTTAACAATGGCAGGAGGTATTGCAGGGTCTTCTGAAAGCCTTCACCAAAATATAGTATATGACTCGGTTTTACAGCAAAATTCAAGTCCTATTCCACGCTCAACGTCAGTTGAACCTGCAACAATACTTGATTCAAACCATCAAGGAGATGCTTTGGTATTTTCATAATAATTCTCTATTCATCTTTAACGCCATTACTTATTTTTCATCATTGCTTATAAAGACCATTGCAGGAAGTTGCATGTGCTGCAACAGGTAGAACAAGAGAGAGAGAGAGAGAGAGAGAGAGCTAAAGGATTTCTTTTTTATTTACCTCTGCCTGTTTTTATATATAGTGAATTAAAGTACCCTTATGCAGTATCACGTTTCCGGTGTCCAGTATGTGACACTGTAAATGACCTTAAGCCTCATGTACGGCATCAATTAAACAATGCACCCTTAAACCTAAAATATTTAAAACGAATGGTATCGGAATGCAAACAAAAGGAAAAAGCAAAACGAGAAGATATCGATGACAAGGAACGAGAACAGCTCTACGAACCTGTTGAAAAGTTGGTAGAAACGGTC
>VCJL01002062.1:89242-103036 GCA_024139405.1 Backusella mclennaniae | reverse complement strand
GAAAAAAAAAAAAAAAGAGGAAATACACGCTTATTTTTTAATAAAAGTTACTATTGTTTGTCCAAAATGAACAATGAGATATAAAAAATAACAACAAAAAAGAAGAAAAAGATAAACAGGTTTACTTCCTTTTATTCCATATAATATTCGTTGCTTGCCATATAAAGGTAAAACTTGTTTCAGTAACACTTTTTTTTTGGAGACAAAAAAGAGGGGTTACTCTTAATTAAGTGGGGAGTTTGGTATAAAGTAACGCGTGTATATTTTTACCTTTGAATAAAAGGTCATTATTGTTGTCAACTCCGATTTTTTATTTTATTTTTGGTTTTGTAAATGAAGGGCAAACATGGAGAAGAGAGAGAGGGGAAAAAAAAAAGGAGATACTCTATAGCATCATCATTACTATGTATCAAGTTTTTCATTAGAATAGAAAGGGAGCGGATGGTTAAAGAGATTATGTAAATGAAATTTCAGTTGATCTAAAATAGTAAATTCACAAAGTAAATCTTCGGTGTGCTGTCCCGACCTCCATATGCTTCAAACAAGAGCTTTTTTTTTTTCTCTGTTACTTTTTAGACTTGCTGGAATTAAAGTCTGGGCAAAGGATATACATCTTTTTTTATTAATATATTTTTAGAAGAATGCATTTTTAAATCTTTTTTTTATTTGCAAAAAAACGATCAAGGCCGATACTAATATTAGAAGGTTTAAAAAGAGCATACACACGTTTTGAAAAACCAAGTTTACAAGGTTGAGAAAAATTTGATCTTGCTAAAAATGAGACTATCCCGATTTTTTTCTTCTTTTTTAACAATTTAAAAAATACTAGAAGGATCAAATAGAGTCCTTAAAACCTGTTACGATACGTTGCAATTGTCGATTTTGAGCTAATAAAGAGAAATAAGTACAAGATCAGAAAAATAGGAGCACTGCATCCAAAAAAGACATTCTTACCCAATACAGGCAAAATTTGTGTCAGTAGATCTTTTTTTGATAGTGTTCCCTACAAGTTCAAATAAAGTTAAACTTTTGTTTGTCTTTAATGATTGCCACTCTTACCATAATGGTTGAATCCCATTGTGCAAATTCTGAAACTCTAATAACAATCAATAATACATCAGCTTATATAATAATAGTTTTAAAAATAGAATATCCTACGCACATATAAGGAGGTCCCTTTAGCCAGCGACATAGTTCTAATGCTTTATCTTTTGCATTCTCTTCTGAAATACGTCTTGCATAATAGGTTAACCAATCTTTGTATTCATTTGGTGATTCTAAAATAGCCGCCACTGCCAATTGTATCTAAAGAAATAATTTACGGTGAGGTCTAAATCAATCCATTTTGTAACTATGTTGCATTTTTACCTCGATATGACTTAATGTGATGGTGCCTATCATGCTTGGATCCGCAGTATTCAGTGTCATCAATATATTTGCTGTAGGATCAATGTCCTGACTAGAAGTGATACGAGATGATAACCAGCCTAAAGGGTTATCCACTTTACTAGACTGCGATCCGGATCCCCAAAATTCAGAGACAATATACCAGGCATCACTGACACGCAACCATGACTTCATGTTGAGATGGTATATAAATGCCTGTTTTGAGCTTGTAATGACCATTGGCATTCCTTTTTGCTGGATTCGAATATCGATAATACTAGGGGCTTTGCTATCTGTTGTGTCTGCTGGTAGTTGAGCAGCTTCGAGGATAGGAGAGATGGAGACAGAGTGGAGCGCAGATTTCAAGTTGGGTATATCCCATGTATAAACTAGTCCTGTAGCTGTTAAACACAATAGCCACTGGTTGGAACATTCCAGAATAACAGGTGTGCTATCTAATACAATAGGTGGCAACAATCTTCTTCCGGACGGTGAATAGACATGTAAACTCCCATCTTCACATCCTACTGCTGCAAAAAGTGTATTTCCTGCTATTAAAACCACTGCATATTGTAAATAATCTTCCCACACTTTAGTGTTGTTTTTGTTTGCAAGTAGCTTTACTGATAAATTAAAAAAGAGAGAGTCGGTTTATCGCTTCATTATCATGGTTTATGTGATGACTAAACACTCACCTTTTTGCTCATTTTGACATTCAATAGTCAGTTGCTGTTCTTTATCATTGCATTTTAAAGACTTTTGTAGATTAGTTTTCACCTTGGGTGCTCCTATTTTAACAACGCTCTTCTGAATCATGGGTGGAATAACTGACGATGCTATCCAATCTGGACGTATTCTAGTTGAACTTTTATGAGTCACTGCTGAGTCATGACACTCTTCCATTTGAGAGTCTGTCAACTTTCTTTTATTTCCAGTGGAGGCATCTGCTGTATTGGTAGGATTATCATACTCCACTTCATTAATATCCATATTTTGTGCGAGTGTGGAAGTTGGCTAAAGTTAAAAAAGTAGAAGAACAAGAAGAGATTAATTTTCTTTTTCAATAGCCATTAAAATATAATCAATCAATCAATCAAGTTTGTTGTCACTCAAATACCTTATTTTGACTCTGTATTGCAGTTGATGTATTTGTTGTAGCGGTAGATGAAGAGCTTATAGCAATTGGCTGAATACGTTTCTTTCCATTCTTTGCGATTGTTACTTTCTGTTCATTTATTGTAGACGATGATGATCCAGAGGATGATGTGAAATTTGTATCCGTTGTGCTTTTAACTGAAGGGTCAATCGACTTATTTTCAGAAGGTGTTGCTGATTGAGAGTTGGGTGATTCAATTGTTGTGTGTCCATCCATTAATCCCGAGATTCGTTTTAAAGAAGAAGCTTTGGCAACAATGGCCTCTTCGGGTGCTAGTTGTGCCGATGGAGATGGTTCGATCCCATTTTTCTTTGATTTATAGCCAAACTTTTCAAGTTCCTTTTCCTAATATAATAATACATCAATTCAAAAGTGCAATCATAATTACATCTAAACACCTACTATTAGCTCATCCGATACAACATCCGAAAGCTCCTCTTCGAGCTGAATACAAATGATGGTGCCATCTTCAGAACAGCCAAACAAATTCTTTCCATCCGGTGTCCTAATATCATTATTATTAGAAAAGACTCACTCACACTCTATATTCTATAATAATACCAAGCCAAGTCGTATATCGAATTTTCAAAAACATCATACGCAACACAAATTGGTCTGCTATACTTTGTAACCCATATAGAGATATTTCTATCTTGACTTCCTATTGCGCAAATGGTGGCTGTTGTCATTTCATCACTTTCTGCGTTTTCAATGTCTTGTTTCACGTTGAACATCTTTGGACTAAAAGCCTATCGTTCCAACATTTGATTAAAGCCTTTTCTAACCCATTTCTATGTGTATTGTGATTACTAAAATCAATAACTTACAGTCACTTCAATCGGTAATTGATGACCAACAAGCGAAATATCTGCAACCCAATTTTCTCTATTGATGATTGCCGAAACACATTGCTCACCATTTACCGCATTTGCTGTTGCCAAATGAACACCATCAGGCGCCCAGCTTGAATATAGAAAACAAAAATAAGGATCTATGGGGAGTTTTTTCTTTTTACTCACTCGTTTAACCCAATGTATTTACCTTAATCGTCTAAAGAAAGTTGCTTGTGATGAATTTATAAAAGGTGTGGTGATATCCTTTTCAATTCCCCAATCTAAAGTTCTCCATACTCGAACCAATTTCCCATCCAACTATATATGATATAGTAAGCACAAGTGTGATATGATGAGCAATACTTTGATCTCAAACCTGTGACGCAATAAACTTTCCAGCTGGATCCCATGTAACGCCTTTTACAAGCTCACCGGGATGATACAACCTCTTTACTTTGTCTAATTTATGTATTGTCAATATCCTATTTATACATAAAGCAATTCTGTTTAAATGAATACCGAATGTTTTTCCATCCCAAATGATAATTGAACCATCCATACTACATGACGCCAAATAATCGTTATCCTTTGACCACGCTAAATTGTGTACATCTAATTGGCCTTATAAGCTATCCAACCAACTCTATTTATGCCAATATATCAAACCTTTGATGTGGTCCTTTAAGCAATGTATTTGCTTATAAGCTCCTTGATCTACATCGGGTTGTCTTTTTGAAATGCCAATACATTAATTATTTACTGAAATGCCATATTATACAAGACATTACCTCTCCCAAATAATTATCGTGTTGTCTGTGTCTGAACAACTGGCAAGATATTTACCATCATTGTTTGACCAACGTACACACAAAATAGATCCTAAAGAGATAATTATAAACATTTTAACAAAGTCAAAGGCAGTTTATTACCTTTATGTGCTTGTAAAGTGCTCAATAGTTTGTGACAGCTTGGGTCATTTTCAGCTTCTTCTTCGAATATAGGTTTTATATTCCAAATTTTAACATTGTAATCTATAATAATTCAATGCACAACTGTAAGTGTCCAAGCCGTCAATAAGTGGCTATTGTGTTTACCTGAGCCACCAGTGGCTATGCAGCTACCATCCGGATGAACATGAAGTGAATAGATGGAGCTTGTCTTGTTCTCTATAAAACGAGCGTTTAGACAAGCAGTTGGATATAACTAAAAAATGAAGGGTTTTTCTTTACTGTTATTATGGGTGATCCAGTCTGGTTTGTATATGATCATGATTGACACGAATAACAAAAAAGGTAAAAAAAAAATAAAAATAAAAAGGAAAGAGAGAGAGAGAGAGAGAGAGAGAGAGAGGTACGTGACTGTGCAGAGACACAAACCATTTTTTTAGGGCGTGTTTACAACTGTTTTTCTTGTGCAAATATTCCTCTTGCCTCTTTTGGCAGCTCATAGGAGTTTGAATAGACGCTGTGTAGCACACATTTTCTTTTTGAGAGGTTGTTTTTTAGATGAAAGTCTTGTACCACTCGATCATTGCACTGCTATCTCTTGCAATGTAATCTTGTAGTCGTTTACAAGTCATGGTATATGTTATCATACATGTACATATTTACTATAGTTAACATTTAACCTTTATAAGATTCTAATTTGTATTTTAAAAGTGAATGAATAAAAGCAAGTGTATTCATATCATTAAAACCATATCTTCTTTTTGATTTCTATCCAAGTGGTATTATTCCAAATGCTATATAAACCTGGCTACTCTATTTTCGACCATATCATCTGAAGGATTCTGTGTAGCATGTTTTATTTTCCTAGTGTAAATGAGTATGCAGAGAATTTCAGCGTTTGATTGTAGAATAGTGATGAAAACAAAAGCCATTTGCCAATTTTTACATATTGCAAGACTTGTAAGTATAAAAAGCTATATATATATATATAATCAAAGCCTTTGGTATCATCTTTGTAAAAGCACCATGTTCGTCTTGATGAAAACAAAGCCTTTGGTTAGTGCTCATTGCTAGTCTGGCGAATACACTACTACTACCGTAATTTATAAGAATGTTGAGAGGTTGTTCATGCGTTTTTTGAACGAATCTTTGGGAGATATGTATCACATAATATGTTATCCCGTTTTATTATAAAAAGAGTGTTTCATCATGTAAAGCTTTCTCTCGATGCATTATTGTAAAACTAAGTCAAATATTATTTATGGTGAACACCATTGTCCTCAAATGACAATTTCTGAACCTTAATTTTTCATTTATTTGCAAGAAATTAAACCTGAAAATGCGCAGAGCTCTTTTTTTTTTTATTATCATCTTGTAATAATAATATTATCTATTTATGGCACTCATAAAAGCAGCCCTCCTCGCGTGCCTCTTCAACATCACACTTTGCTTTGCCATCTCATTCATAGATGACGACTTGCTATCATATCCTCATTACAAAGTAGTCTTAACAAAGGAGAAAGTACCAAAATCTCAGGTCTTTTCAAAAGATGTAGAGGTAAAACAAATACATATATAGATATATATTTAGAAAATATTTATTGGTTGTCGTGTAGCTACCTTCAAGAGGAGATAAAGAAGTCATCATGACTTCGTCTTATGGACAGCCTTTTCTTTGCGCCATCCCCAATGTAGAGTTAGAAAAAGAAGCCTTAGAAAAAGCCAATCGTGACAATGAGAGAGAATCTGAACAAGACATTAAAGAGACGATTGAACGAGGTTTAGAGCTACTGGAACCCTTGGGAAACAACTGCTTAAGATTCTATGTAAGGAGAAAGCAATAGAATTCGAAATAGCATATATTTTATTCATCATTTATGCTATATAGACACACCAATATTGGATTTATGAATATTGCCATAATCTTTATGTGAGACAATTTCATATTGAACGTGTGAGTGATGGAAAAGTTGAAAAGGAAAAGGAAACCGCATCTTTCCATCTTGGCTTGTACCCAGGAGTTGATATGAAGAAGGAGCCCGGCAGCAAGGCACTCGCTACCATTACCAGAACAGCAAAGGCAAAAACAACCTTGAAACAAGTGGGTGACCAGCGTTTATTGACCCAATTGTGGAAGGATGGAACGGTTTGTGATATCACAGAAAAACCACGTACTGTAGAGGTTCAATTCCAATGCGACGCCCAAGGAAGAGATCGTATTTCCTCTTTTCTTGAATTGTCTACATGTAATTATCAAATCATCATCTCTACTCCTCGTCTCTGTGAGGAAATGAGTCTCTCTCACCGACACCACTCAAAACCACACAAAATAGAGTGCCGTCCCATCGTGCCTGAGCATTTGATTGAGGCAGAACAAAAGGAAGAGGAGGAAAAGGCCAATCAGGATGAAAAACACGATGAATTAGTGAAGGAAAATGATGTCAAAACGGAAGAGCTGATGGATATTGCTTTAGCAAAATCAAAGAAACCAGAAGCAGATAGTAACTCTGAAGAGGCTGAGCTAGTGAAAAAGATTGCTGCTTTAACCGAACAGGTCAACCGATTACATCATCAAATCAATTCAGAGACCAAGCAACAACAACAGCAGCAGCAAAATGCACAGGCTGAAATGGCAGTCTATTTTATGGACGAGAATGGCAATATTGTTAGTTCAGACGGTCTTTCAGATCAATACACTCTTGAACTGAGTAAATTCCTAAAAAAAGAAAAGATCATCAAGAGCACGGAAAAGAAGGAACAGTCAAAGGACCAGCATGAGAATAGAAATGCATACAATCAAAAGTTTATGGTTGCTGATCATTAGAAAAACATATTAACAATAAATCATATCAATGTGTGTAACGTATTCTCTCTTTTTTGAATTATATCATGAACAGAGTAAAAGCTGAAGTAAAAGACAAAACCTTAAAATCAAGTGGATGTTTTTGTGACTTGTTTATAAATGATGCTCTTGCAAGGAAATCGGGCGGGGATGTTTTGTTGGAAACCGGCCCTGTTTATTTTGATAATCTCTAACCCAACTTTAACACTATGGGAGCATCACAATCAAAATCTGAACCTGTCATCTTTTATAACCCCAATGTACCTCTTCAGGTAAATTCCGCCCCTTTTTTACTGCTAAAAATTATCCTTCTAATCCGTATTATATTTAGTTTTCACAAGGACTAGTCAACTCGATTCAAAACAAGGCTGAACAAACTCCTGAAAAAACGGAAAACCGTCAGATTGAGGCTCTTGTTAACCAACGCGTTGCAGACGAGTTGCAAAAAGTAAAGTCAGCCGAATCTGAAATGGGCGAAAAGCTCTACCTTGGATTAGCCGAGCAGCAAACTGAGAAGAGTGCTGTCGAGTCACAGCAAGATATTGAGACCATGATTGAAAGAATCAAGAGGTGAAATAGTGGAATTGATTATTGTTGGAGATTATTCTGACTTTATGTAATAGATCCTCTGCAAAGGAGCTCCCCAAGGAGGTTCAAGAACGCCAGGATGCTGTTATTGCTTGTTACAAGTAAGCATTTATTTGAGCAAATGTAAAATTGCAATGTTTCTAAACTGCCGTTCCCTCTTTTTTTTTTTCTATAGCAACAAGCCCAACCGCTCCCTTGACTGTTGGAAGGAAGTTGCCGATTTTAAGGCTGCCGTTCTTGAAGAGCAAAAGAAATTTGTATCTGCTCACCAAAACTAAATTTAAATTATTAAAAATGTGCTTTGTTTATTCCTCTTTTTTTTTTTTCATTATCATGTCATGGAAAAATATCTCAATAGAACTTTAATAAAAGATATTTACCAGTTATTTATACTCAAGTGTTGACCATTCTCGTTATGTCCTTAGTATTATTAATGGAATAATAAAAAGTCATTAACAAAAGCACTAAGATATTATCACACGAAAGAGCATCTTGAATGCAAATTCAGCCGAACGTTTACTTTACAAACACCCATTGCATCATTGCATAAACGACGAAGGGCATTTTATTCGCCAATCAGAAGAGAATGATTGCATATGTTTATATTTTTCCAAAAAAAAAATGAGCTTATATATTTTGAGATATGAATTTTGTCAGTGGAAAGCTTTCATCCGTCAAACCTCAGCTCTAAACACGTCATTCTCCTACTTTAGGGAAGGAGTATTATGGTCACAAAACCTTCTTAGAAGATACCGTACTTTTAGATATTGCCTCATGATGAATCCCAAAGGTTATTTAAAAAATCAGATTCAATCGCTATAAAAGCAGTGGCTTTTCATTCCCTTTTTAAGAAATATACAGACCGTCACAATGTGACTGGTAATAATTCTTTATAAAATGTGTGCAAAAAAATATTTCTTTTGATCTTCATTAGTACACCTACTTCTATCCTGTGGTCTTTCTTTTTTCTCTGGATCGCGCCCTTCGGGAAAAGTAGGAAAGATATAATGGTTAATCTATTTGGCCTAGAAGTGTGATGATTTGGAGACTTGTTTCCTTTTTATCCGTCAAGTAGAAACCTATAAATCTTATCCTTTATGACTAAATGAAAATGAAAAAAAGAAATATAAGCCTGTTAGGAGAATAGACGATTATGTTTTTCATTGTAAAAGTGCATCTATTCGCCACCCCCCCTCCCTTTTCCTCCAGGTGATACATTACCTGTATCTGCTATCAAAGCAAACAAAAACCCTTTACCAAATCAGTGCCATATAAATGTATATGAAATCAACTACTACAAGAAAAGATACATGCACAAATTCATTTAGGAAATGCGGTATATAGAGTGATTCTCTTTGGTTTCGACGTTCAATATGGTCGTTCAGCTTGAACCTCCAAGAGAGGCATTCTAAAAAAAAAAAATTGCGCCATGAAATCTGCGCCTTTATGTATATTTTGTATTATAAAATGACCTAAGTTTTTAAAGTGCACAGTTTTTTTTTTTTTCTTGGAAATAGACAAACGATTTGTACATCTTATTACATCTTTTAAAGGGTACAGACGGAACAATCACACCGAAAATAAAAGTAATATAACCTTATTATTGTTTTCATGAGCAACAGCTGCTTTGTGAGTAAATTTGGTAAGCAAACAGGATGACAGAGAAAAACGGAACTTTAAATCCAAGTGAAAGAGAAAATCACCAAGAGCAGTCATATCAAATGACCATTTGTGAGAATCGACTTGTATTTATTTCATGATTCATGGACAGAGTTAAAAAAAATATATACACTGGTTTCACCTGTCAATCCCCCAATTGTTTTTGATCTCAATGATCGCATAAGATATCATCTGGATTAAAGAAAAAAAAACACCTGTAGTAACTTTTAAGACACCTCTTCAAGTTATTCCTTGGATGCATATCTGATAAATGGGTACATTTTATTGTATCAGTCAAAGTAAACAACTTAAAGCATGTTGATGTAAATGTTACGCTTTGATTCCATAAAATTTCTTTTTTTACCGTCTTATTTGGCAAAAGTCTCAATGGAACAAGACTACAATTCATGGTTCTTTGGCGTTATGTTTATTTATTCTGCTATTCCAATTAGAGTAATTGGTAAATGCCTTCGAGTAATTGAGAATATAAATTATGTAAGTATTTTTTTTTTTTAGACTACAAACTTGTGGCCTATTCTTATCTATATATTTAATTGATGTACACGTATATGCTATACATTCATATTAACTTTTTTGTCTAAAAAGAAAGGATTCATACTAATTGAATTTACTTTAAAAGGGTAAGGGATGACTAACAATCCTCAAGCCATTGTGCTTGACTGCCATTTAAGCTTCATATTTTTTATTGTAGAAAAAAAATTCGAGTTAAACATAAAAAGTTAATGACATTTCCATTTTTAAACGGATTTTTAGTAAAGTGCAAAGCAATGTTTTAATGACATTTATGATTATCACTATGAGAGGAGGCTGATGTTTAAAATAAACACACATATTTTTTTTAACCTTTTGAATAAAGTCATTTTTTCTTCATTTCACTTGTGTTTTTATATTTTGCATGAAAAATGATCAATAAATAAACAAAGTTAGGAAATGATTATTGTTGCTATTGTCAACACAGATATGGAATAAAAGTCTATTACGAGTGGCTTCTACATAATAGAAGAAGCTATCCCCTTTTAAAATGATGTGCACGTCATGACTGCGTTTTAATATATTTGTGCCTAAATTCTGAAGTAGAAAAATGCTGAATGAAGTTTCCAAATGGACACCAATTATCCTATCTGATGTCCGATAGGTTATGTGTAACTGACTTGTTTTTGTTTTTCCTTTTTATTTGTGTAAATCATTCACACTCGCTTTCAATCGCTCTAACCCTCTTTTCACCTTCTCTCTCTCTCTCTCTCTCCCTTTTTTTTTATTGTTAAAAAAAACCTTTTCCTTTCCTTTTATATAATAAGCCCCTCTGTGAATTAAGAAAAATAAAATATGACAGGCTCAGAGGTAGTCTATGCAGTTCACAAGTTTGAGGCTGAAAATGTCGACGAAATCTCAATTAATGTAGGGGAGCAAGTCATTGTCCTGGAAAAGGACGATGGCTACAACGACGGCTGGTGGCAGGTATTATCAGAAGCACCGTCATACATAAGAACAAGGGTACTTATTATGTTGTTTATAGGGCCGTAACGTCAAGGGACAAGTAGGCTTATTTCCAGTGACTTATACGTCAAAACAACCACTTTCTTCACTGCCACCCACGTTGGAAACCAAAATCGATTCGTTGGAAAACGCCATTTCGAAAATGAAGTTACCTACCAACAGCACAACAACAAACAAACAAAACACAAACTCCATGTCATCCAAAAATGCCCAAGTATCGGTGATTGAGTCGTTGCATCATCCAAAATTAAAATCAGTTGCTATTGAAGAATGGAGTTCTGAACAAGTGGCACTTTGGTTACTACAAGTTGGATTTGATAAAGAAATAGCAAGCAACTTTAAAGGTAAAAAATAGCATCAAGCAAATAAACACTATTATAAATAAATACTAAAAAGCGAATTTGAAGATCAAGAAATTACTGGCGATATTTTATTGGAGCTCACACTTGATTCGTTAAAAGAACTTCAAGTAGCTACTTTTGGAAAAAGATTTAAAATACACAGCGCAATTAATGTTTTAAGAGAAGAGGCAAAAAATAGCAACAGCAGCAGCAATAACAATAGTGTTGATGTTGATATCAATCATAGTCGAAAAGGATCGATAATGTCAGAACAAAGTGTAATGTTTTTGTAAAAATAGTAAAATGCATTTGATTTTATATTAATTTTACTCATTTTCATCTTGTTCAGTATGCTACATTACCTGAAATAGCAACCAAAAATAGTAATCCAACATCTTATTACCACCCAAAGTCAAGCTATCCTGATGATGATCTTGTGTCCGATTACAGTACGGTTATTCGTAACTCACGTATTCAGTCCCCTACTCCTTCGACAATGGGTTACACAAAAGCTCCAAAGGCTCTGGCGCCCAGGCCTTCTATTCCCCTTGACATGGATTTAATCGCCTCTTCTCCTCGTTTATCAACGCTAGTCGAACGCCAAACATCAGCAAATCATCATCCGCATCATTATAGTGTGGCTCCTTCTACTACTATAGCAACGAAACATACAACTTATGCTAATAACAATAATAGTATTAATAATATCAATAACAACAACAATAATAATAATACCAATTTCAGCCATCGTCCAGTATCGCATAACCCTACTCCTTCTGACTGGAAAGGTAGCACAATAAATAAAAATGCACAACATGGCCAGGTATGAGAAGAGAACGTGCTATTATTACACAGACAAGAATAAGAATAATAATAATAATAATATAGAGAAAAATGGACACACAGCCAAGGATTGCAAATCCTGGACGATACAGTTTTATGAGAACATCACTCATGTCACCACCAAAACACATCCAGTCTATGTTGCCTGCTAGTTCCGTAAGAAGAAATGAGGATGTGCATTCAGAGACAAGTGGATCACCTGACATGGAAGGATGGCTCAATAAACAAGGCGATAAATACAAAACCTGGAACAAGCGTTGGTTTGTATTGAAAAGTAATAACCTCTTTTATTTCAAAAGTCCAAAGGTAAAGTGTGTCACAAATAATTTTAATTAAAATTATTAATAACAATATATATTAAACATATGTAAATTTAGGCCACACGCATGAAAGGTATTATCAATCTAAGAGGTTATAGAATAAAGGTCGATGAATCCATTCATCCCGGAAATTACTGCTTCAAAATTCATCACGAAAGAGAACGCACATTCTATTTTTATACTGAGCATGAAAAATCAATGAAGGATTGGTTAAAGGCTTTGATGAAGGCAACCATTGCGAGGGACTTTACGAGTGAGTTTAATCAACAGTTTTCTTACTTTAGTGATAATTAATGATATTCCTATATAGCACCTGTCATGTCTTCAAGCACAATACCCACTGTTTCATTAGAAGCTGCGCGTAAAATGCGTCCTCGGCCTCCTTCCACTATTTTGTACCACCAAAAAGCAAATGATGTGCAGCGTGCGCAATCGCCTGCACCTTCTTTTCAAAATAACGAGGCACACTTTTCGTTAATGTCACTAGACGAATCCAGACAGCCCATCATGGCATTTTCACACCAACAATCTTCAATGAGCAGCAGAGCTCCTTCTGTGCTTCGACAACATCGTCCCATGTCACCTGACAATGCCTCAGAATATTCTTTTGATCACCGTACTACTCGTTTTAAAGACTCTGGTTTCAATAGCACACATGGAAATGGCACATTGAATTCACAAGCAAGTAATCATAGTAGTTCGGTAGGACAAAAGACACCTCCTCCATCGATTGCTCAAACACCTTCCAGTCCCACACTGAGTTATTATCCTGATGAGGAAGACGAGGACTTGATTGATCCTGTACACAATGCCTTGGAGAATCACGAGCAAAGATATTTATCACAAAAACAGGTACACTCCCAAGAGGAGCAGAATACAACACAAAACAAAAGACAACGGGAATATATTGACTGGATCAATATGAATGTAAGACGACGCAAGATAGACACCCTTTCAGACCTTCGTACCGGCGAAACACTATTAGAGTTATTAGAAAGTTTAAGCAATAAGGAAATTAGAAAACCAATCAACAACCCTGGCCAATCCATTCATACCCAAATTATGGATCGTACCATATTAGCATTTCAATTCATGGGATCAGAAGGTATCGAATTGGACGGTAGCTTTTCCGTAAAGGGTAAATTGTTTTTTGTTTTTTGTTTTTGAAAAATTATTCATCCGTTCCTTTTTTTAGATGTTTTGACTGCAAACGAATACAAGATGCTTTTAATGCTGGAAACCATAAAATCTTGGTATGAGACCCACTTGATACCTAATAGCACCCAAAAAAAGATTGCAAGTGGAGGTACGTTTGGTGAAGAGGATCAAAATAAACTGAGGGATCTGGATCAGGAAGAAGA
>VCJL01002062.1:40351-65382 GCA_024139405.1 Backusella mclennaniae | reverse complement strand
CTTTTTTTTTTTTTTTTTTTTTTTTTTTTAGTTTACCTTAAATAAAATGCTATACATTCTTAAATAGGCTTTCCCCTTCCATCCCCCTTCTTCACATATATACACCTTATAAAATCCATTATCATACATATTTTTTAAAAAAAAAACTTTCCTCTCCCCTTTTTTTTCTACTTTAAAGTATACTATATTATTATTAAAATGTTCATAGGATTACTATTTCTTGTATTTGAATATTTGATGTACTGTTTTTTTTTATGCTGGCATAAAATGCTCCTTGTCTAGCTTTTGTTTCTCTTTGAACTACTATTATAAATTTTACTTTAGTTATTTATTAGTATAACCTTGTCAATTAAAAAGAAGGTTTAGGTACGATTGTAATGTTCCAATTAAAGAAAAATGTATAAAACAAGATCTTCCAAAATAAACGTTTAAAATAATATATTGACGTTTTAATCCAGTTGTATAAAAATATGGCCACTATTATAACCAGTATTTTGGAAATGAGCTTCATCTCCAAATGATATACTCTTCATTCAATTTTGAGAGCTATTCATAATTGACCTCTTTTTGGTTTCAAAAATGCATGTCTCAGACGTGTGGTAAAAGAGCCAAGTTTTTTTTTTTTCTTGACAAACCCACATTAAGCAGTCATGCTATAAATAGAAAGATTAGGTTGACTTTTTGATATAATTATGATAACAGATAACGACTACTATAAGAAATACTTGCATCATAATTTATCAATAAATGATGTCGTTTTCAAGATAATGACATGAGAAAAAAAAATGATGGGAGAGTATATGGTCAAACAACAGATTATATTTTGGGAAAATTATGTGTATTATTTTTTAAGAAGCAAACGCAGGTCAGTTCCGAGTTGATGATAGCCTTCTGCAAAAAAGCTTATATGAACCATTCTATTATGCAGGTTTAGTTTTATAATAAAATGTTGTGTATATATTTAGCACGTTGTGTTATTTCTATTTTAACCTTGTTCCTGCAGGTAATGCTATTACTTTTTTTGCTAGATGATAAAAAACTAAAAGCGTTTTTTTTTTAAGTAAACGTTAAAAGTGAGATGATAAAGAAAATACAGAGAGGCTGATGAATAAGGATGTCTTTTTCTGTATAAACACTGCCTCTTTGGGCTTATCTTGTGTTATTTCTTGAGAAATTTATTTGAGCCATTATAAGGACCGATGCAATGGAATAGAAAATACAACTCATTCATCATGTTAAAAATATTAAAATTGACTGTAATCTTCGGTTAAAGAACGATCTTCTTAAAGCTTATATGATAGATTGGATATATCCCAAAATTCAATGTATGATACCAAGAGACTACAGGAATATACAAAGGCTATCTTCATTCAATGAGGGATAAACAACAACGAAACAAATGCGATGAATCAAACAACATAATTCATCTTCCTTTTATATATCATTTGATAAAGAGATATTTATTAGATCATTGAAGACAAAAAGATTATTTCTATATTTAACGTGATGAATACTAAATGATTTTGATTTGATTTCAATCATATGTTTTATTGTGATGATATATTGCCTCATTTTTTATTGCCAGACATTTACCCTCTATGAAAACGTTTTAAAATGAATATAAACTTTTATAAATGCCATTAGAGGGATGATAGTAAGATACAATAGTTTATTTAATTGATTCAATAAATGAATATGGTTATGGAATGTACAATGGAGTATATATTGGATAAGTAAAATGATACAAGTAAAATTATAACAAGTGGCGGAATCGACTCATCTTTCTCTTTTGTTTATGACACCAATCAAAAATACTGTTACTACTTGAGCTTGATAGTATTGAAGGTAGATATCCTTTTGAATGATAGCGTTTTGGTTTTACATGATCTTGGCGTTGTAAAGTGCATTGGCTATTCATCGGAAAACAAGGTAGAACGTCGCTGCTACTTGTAGAAGAGGTACCAATAGTATAATAAGATATCGATAGACGACAGTAATTTTCTACTGGTTTTGCATTTGGTATTACTAAATCCTGTACTCTTGGCTCTCTAATTAAGTCTGGGAAATCAAAGCAGGTGTCAAAGTGCTCTATAAATCGTGATGAAGTAACAGCCATTGTATATATATGTATATATATTTTTTTAAGAAAAAAAATCTAATAACGGTAATATATAATCTTTTTTTTTAAATAAGAAATTATGTCAATAGAGAGGATGTGTAAAATAATGAAGAGAAAAAGAAGTGGAATATGGTAAATGGTGTTGAACTTATAAAAATAAAAACAACTAAAAAGGAAATCATCTTTGGCATTTTTTGCTTATTTTTTTTTTGTAACCAAAAATAGACTTTAAACGTGTCATGGATCACGATTGTGGAGATTGATTGAAAAACCACTTGAAAAAAAAATCAATTTTTTTTTTTTTTTACAATATGCAATCACGCGTTTTTCAGATGGCGTTAATAATAATACTAAAGATATTTTTTATTGTCGTTTAAATATAAAAAGAGTTGTTATCACTTGAAGCTTTTTTTTATCATTTCAACAGCTATTGGGAGTGAATCTCATTTGCATTAAAAACTGAGGTCACTTTCCTTGATGAAACGATAGGATTTATTTTTTTCAGCCAGACGATGGTGGTTATTTTCTAGTACAAACCCTTTAGGCACAATAACCTTAATTCTGAAACTTTCAAACCCTGAAGCGGCAAAAGAATGGGGAGGAGGTTACGATGTTTAGAAAGTAAAAGTATCAAGCCATTATACAGTAAATACAAAACGCTATGCATAATACGTAATTGTGTTTTATGTATAAAGGGAGTGAAAGAGAAGCACTAAAGTGATGATAATATCTGTGGATCGTATCCATAGCAACAATATTACATATTCTTTTTTGTATTCATAGCAACAAAAGATGACCACCCTTTTAGTCTCAGGGACATTGGAGAACAATCACGTTTCAAACCCTAAAAGGTTTTATGAGAGGTTGCAAAGCAATGTATATACATTTTTTTTTGCTCAAGTTATTTTCTCATTATAAAAATATTTAATTAAATTGTACAAGGTAGAAAATCTAATCGAAAAAGTCAGATCGTTAAATTTGTCATTTTGAATTTCGGAAAAGTCAAACTTAAAGAAAAATAAAATCGGTCTAAACCTCAAGTTGGAAAAAGCTGTGACCTAAAAGTGTTTCTTTGTTACTCCATTTTAGGAACATGGAGAGAAAAAAAGTGTTGCAATAAGTCTCTCTCTTTCTTGCATCTTTCTCTTACTCTTTTATTTATTTGAAAAACCGATTTACATCCTTATGTCTCTGAACAGACATAGGCCACGCTCTCGTATTAGCACGAGGGCAAACACGCTTCCCTCACTTACCGTCTCCAACTCGACAAGTAGTTCCTTTTTACCGTCGATTGAAGAGTCCTTACAGGATTGGTTGACAAGATCCATTCCAGAAACACCTTCCTCATCAGTGTCTTTGGACACTTGTCGTTGCTGCAATCAGCCAGGCTGCCAAAACTTGGAATCGCTGGCTATTACGATTAGAAAACTGGAGAACGACGCTCGTTTAGCTGCTGGTAGGTGAATTTTTTTCTTTATCCCACTTTAAACGTTACACATAGAGTTGTCATAAACTCCTCCTCTAGAAAATGCAAAGCAAAAGTGAACTCACCCTTTGTTTTACTAGAAATTGGGCAAAGTCTTTTGCAGAAACACGAAGAATATGTCACAGAATCGAATAAAATTAAATTAAATTTCGAAGAACAGGTTGGTTATTTTGACTGACTGTTTTATATTAAACCTGTTTAATTAAAAATAAAATAGCTGGAACAATCAAATGAAAAGATAGTAGAATTGGAACAATTGTTAACGGAATCCGAATCAGCAACACAGGAATTACAAGAACAAACCGATAAAGCTAGTTGGGAAAGACAGAAAATACAAAAAGTAAGTATTTAAAATACTAAGAGAAACTGAGGCTAATAGAAAGTAATACAAAGACACTTGACCAAACAACTGCAGATTTGGATTTGGTTAACCAGCGTTGCATAATATTAGAGTCCGAGTTGAAATTACAATCTGGAGAAGTAGATTCGTTAAGAGTATTCAAAGTCATGGCTAGACAAGCTGATATTCGTGAAGATACTTTGAGGTTAATGGTAAATGCCTATTCTTTGTATATAGGTTTATTTATTTATTTGTTTATATATTTATAAATATATATTTATATTTCCTTTTTACAATAGCTAGAGGATAGTAAACACGAACTTGGTGTTTCAAGAAAAAAAGAGCTGTCACTGGAAGCAAATTTCAGAAAATTAAAAGCAAAATATGGTACAGTCCTTTTTCAATAATAATATATGCATATCAGTTTTGCCTTACTTGGGTTTATTAAAAAGCAAAAACAAAACAAAAAAAGACTAACACGCACACACATAGAAACGCTGCGTATTTCTTTTGAAAGATTAAAGTCAAGCCAACATGATACGGAAAGGTCATCCTGTGATACAGTAGATTTAGTATGGTTGAGGGAATCGAATGAAAGGTTACGCAAAGATGTTTTAAAGGTAATGCGTTATCATAAAAAAAGAAAAAGAAAGTAAAGATCATTGCTAAAGTAATATTCAGCTTACATCTGCCTTGCTCTCGCCAACAAATAGTATAGGCATGTCCGATCAAAGCCAGCTAGTAGAGTTAATCATGGAACTTGCTTCAGCAAACAACAAATTGAAGGAGGATTTGCTTGATTGTAGAGATTTACTCAAGGAGAGTCATAACGAAATAAATAATTTGCTATCCAAATTGGAAGATACTGAAGAAAGCAGTCATATGATAGCACGACGAAAATCTAGCCAATCCTCAAAATCACAACATAGCCATCGTGGTACGGAATTGTATAAAAGAGGGTTAAGCATTAGAATGCATAAAAATGATGGAAAAAACAATAATAGCTTTTGGCTAAGTTCATCTGCACCTGAACCGAACGAGGAGTCACTCTCGTCTCGACTACGGAAGATGGATGCATCAAAAGTAGATCATTTACGACGATCTGAATCACCAAAGAATAATGATACAATCACCCGTGACACATCGTCGTCCGCCTCCTCCTCCGAAAATGTTGTACCCTTACCTACTTCATCCACCTCATTACCCACATCAACTCCCACTGTAGTACATCACCATTACCATTATCATTTGCGAAAAAAGACAAGAATAGAAAAACCAGAAGATCAACAGCAACAACAGCAACAACAACAACAACAACAACAACAACAACAGCAAAGAAAGAAGAAAGAAATTGAGGTAAATATACAATAATGAAACACCACGCAATATTAAAGTTTTAGATGATATAACCAGCATGATGCATAATAATATATATTTATATGTGTATTTTAGAATGAACAGAAAAGTACATCAATAGATGAACCTATTAATAAACCCTCCTCATCTACAGTCATTACCACCACAAAGAGTAAAGAGGATTCACCATATAAACAATTACACGTGCATATTTCAAGCTTCTATCAGCGGTTAAAGCAAAGCGACACAAGGGCAATGAATCGAAAACTACGACGTGCTTTTGATATGCCCGAGCTGAGCAGTATGAGTAACAGCATAATAGAGAATATCATTATCGACATTGACGGAATAAGAGCACAGTATATTTGGGTAGAAGAGAAATGTAATAGTAAGGAATGGGGTGAGGATGACGCTGCTATTGCCGATTTTTTCCCCATTTTGGTGTCGTTTCAAGATATTTTAAAGGAGATTGGTAACCTGCGGATAGCTCTCAATGACCTCCAAGTGGAATATGTAAAGAAGATTGAGGAGCGTGGTGTTCGTTTAGAAGAAGAAGTAAAGAAGAAATACAAAGTAACCAATACTAGCAGTAATAGTAGCAACGAGAAAAAGGCTGAACAAAGTGCTACAAAAGGACCTCTTCTTTCATCATCTACTTCTCAAGGCCCTTTTACATGGTTAACCAACGTATTCCAACGTTCATCATCATCACAGCTACTTCAAAAGTCAACACAAGATCAAGATCAACAAAAGTCTATTTATCCATCTCAATCACAAGAATCACTCCATCATGGGTTCTTAATCAGCAATGATAACAACATTTATTCATCATCAAGCATTCACCCTTTAGCAATACCACCACAAAAAAAAACTGAAGAAGATTATTACATAAAAAATGGGCGTCGACGTAAAAAGAGTGACTTTGAGCGTTATGGACCGCCATCCAGCTTTCCAGAACGACCGTCTATATCAGAAAAGACAAGAAAACATAGGCAATCGATAAAAACCCCCATGGTGAGAGCGTCACAAAGTGCTGGGACCATGAGAAAATCAAAGTCGATGCAGGCACCTGTCCTCGAATATGCGGTTCGCAAGAAAAGGTCGACTCTGGGAACCTTGGGGACCCAGTCAGCATCACCTGATTTAGGTGGAGCATTTGCCACAAGCTGGCTTGGAAACAAATAAAATCCCATGTATAAACACCATGTTTTTTTTTTGTATATCATACATCTTGTTAAACCAAAAAAGGAAACTATAAATAAACAAACAAACAAAATGCAAAGCAGATTTCAAATAAAAGAATCTTGATTTTGATTGATATATTTTTATTTATATATGTGCTATTTTATTATTTGGCATTGCCTTTAAAATGGAGTCATCATATATATTTACGGTTTTTATAAACGATGGAGACCTTTATTATGTTCTATACAAAATAAAAACACCCAAATAGAATTGTAATAAAATGGTATTTTGTTTTCGATATTAAAAAAGACGAATACTTCTGTAATGCTGACATGACTAAAGTATACTCTACATATACTTATATAAATGCTTGTTCTAGACTATACCTTGATTTTGGTATTCCACGAGTCAACATTGTAGATACTGTTTTTCTCCCTGTGTTTACCGTAATATGCAGGTACAATTCTATACAAAGATCGATACCATTGCCTATTTATATTATTAGTAATCTATTAAGCCTTTTTTATTTATTATTATTAAGATAAATAGCAATCGGCCATTACTATGCATAGATGTGCTCAAAAACGTTATAAGAGCATTTGAATATCAACCTAATATATTTTACCAAATACACTTGAATATTGTCCTCTTTCGTTTTCTCTTTTCTCTTTTCTCTTTTTTCTTTTTTATAAGACGTTACTTAACTTATATTTTATTACAAGTTGGCATAGAACTAAAGAACCAAGTAACACCATATGTCGGTGATGGAGATTGCACTTTCCTCAAAACCAACTTTGCATAATAATTGGTTTTAAGCCACCAGAACCACCACAAGTGACTGTTAAATATGACCGCTTATTGATTTTATTTTATTAAACTGGAGAAAAGAAAAGTTTAATTTCATCTTTGGTTTTAAACATATCAAAAAGGAGAATAAAATGGAAGAAGACGACGGTATCTTGTTAAATATCAGCACCTCAACTAGTGCTCTCAAACCGAAGCCCAAACAAAATCAAAGACCAGCAAACAATAATAAGACTAGCACTACCGAGAAAGTTACACCAACCACAGAACCAGCTGTTCCTGCAACTGGGGAAGAAGAGCCAGCTACTGGCCTTGCTCCTGGTACAAAGGTTCTTCATGGTAAAGCGCAGATCGCTTCGTCTCTTTTTTCGTCTAATCCCCAAATTCCTACATTATATACCAAAAAACGAATCAATCACAGCGATGAGGCAAGTAATGCTGCTCTTGCCGGATCAAATAGTTTCACTAGTCTCGGCATTGAATCTGATCTGGCCAATCTTCTCGAGCAAAAGATGAATGTTTCAGCTCCAACAAATGTACAAGCAAAGGCAATTCCTGTTTTACTGGGACCAAGCGGAAAAACAAGCAAGCCCGATGTTGATGTTGTTATCCAAGCCCAAACCGGCTCCGGAAAGACTTTGACATATCTTTTACCTATTGTAAACCGTTTAATTGCAGCATCGACCTCTAAAAAAACCGAAAGCAACGCCTTTGGAGATCGTATGATTGGAACCGTTGCTATTATATTGACACCTACTCGTGAATTAGCACAGCAAGTCCTCAGTGTATTGACTCAACTAGTCAATCTCCCAAGACCAAAGGATGAAAATGTTAAAAGAACACATTGGATAGTACCTGGTATTGTTATTGGTGGCGACTCAAAAGCTAAAGAAAAGGCTCGCTTAAGAAAAGGTGTAAATATTCTGCTAAGTACCCCAGGTCGCTTGTTAGATCATTTGGAAAACACAAAAAGTTTCGATGTTCAGAATTTAAAGTGGTTAGTCTTGGATGAAGCGGATCGACTTTTGGATTTAGGATTCGAGGAAACGCTAAAGAAGATCATGACAATTATTGGTGAACGTACAAAGAATGGAGGCTCTCCTAAATATAAAAATATGATGGCCGAAACCATCTTTTGGCCAAAGAAGCGACAAACTGTTTTATGTTCAGCAACTCTAAGAGACGATGTTAAAGAATTGGCTGGTTGGTCGCTCGAAAACCCAACATTTGTCAGTGGAACTGAGGCGAGACGTGATGCTTCCAGTATTTTGAAAACCGATCAGCATGACGAAGAAATGAAGTTCTCGACGCCAAATCAACTTAAACAATCGTACGCTATTGTTCCTGCCAAATTAAGATTGATCACACTGTTGGCTCTAATCCGATCCTGCTTCTACGATAAGCGTCAAAAGAAACGTTTAAACAGCAAAGTAATCGTTTTCTTTTCATGTTGTGACTCGGTTGATTACCATTATAACTTATTTGCCAATGCCGGAAAACCCGTTGTTGACGAGGACACTGATATGGAAGACGATGATGATGATGAGGAAACTAAAATGATGAAGGATACTTTAAAAAAGATTACTGGAAAGGAAGAATCAAAGAGAATTCATAAACAGGTGACTGGTAGAAATAAAAACTCTAAAAAACAAGGAGCAGAGGGTACCCAAAAGAAGGAACCTGAGGAAGTAAGCCAGATCAGCACTTTACTCAACGAGAAACCCGTTTTCCGCCTACATGGTGATTTAAATCAGCAAATTCGTTCAAAGACTTTTGTCGAATTCAGCCAAGCCAAATCAGGTGTATTGTTCTGTACTGATGTAGCAGCTCGTGGGTTAGATTTGCCAAATGTAGATCGTATTATTCAGTATGATGTCCCTACAGATTTGAAGGACTATGTTCATCGTGTGGGTCGTACAGCTCGTCTTGGTAAGGCTGGTGAAGCTACATTATTCTTACTTCCCAGTGAAATGGAGTATCTTGATATTTTGAAGGCTCAAGATCTCTTTCCTGAATCTGTCACAATGGAAACCATCCTAAAGAACCTTGCAGAGCAGCAAGATGATTTCCAAGGTCCCGCCCAAGAAATTCAAAACACTATAGAAAATTACACTCTGTCTGATGAACATGTAAGTACTTGACTATTGACTAGTATAGTTATTCTCCTTTATTAATTTTTCTTATTTTATTAGAATGTATTGTTAGCCCGTAAGGCTTTTTGGTCAACTGTTCGTGCTTATGCTACACACCCTTCAGCAGAAAAACACGTCTTTCATGTCAAGAAGCTTCACTTGGGTCACTTGGCAAAATCATTTTCATTGAGAGAGGCACCTTCTAATATTCACGAAAAAAGTAAGGGTAAAAAGAGAAAGGACGCCAAGAATGAACGCATGCCCGGTATGAAGAAGTCCACAGGCAAAGATAGACCTGCTGGTCCACGTAAGAATATCAATAATCCTTTAAAACGAAACTTTGACCATGCAGGCGAATTTGCTATTGCCAGCTCCTCTACTTTTTCGGAAGGTCCAACTACGAAGAAAAAGAAGGTTTTCAACAAAAGGAAATAATTGAAACAGACTTCATCTCCATAATTTTAAATAATATATACACACATACACACATTAAATTTTTTTTATTAGACATTTTGTATTTTATGAATTAGTTGCAATCGTTTTCCACATGTAATAATAAAACATCTTCCCCAAGTTATTCATTTGCTCTTTTTCTGCTCCTTCAAATTCGGTGTTTGCAGTACGCTGCTCGCGGCTTACAAGCCACCCTTCAATTTCATGCTTTTGATTGACTTTAAGATGTATCATAAAATCCATATATCTGGCGCTATAGAGTAATAAATGCCTATTTCCATTTTCGTAGAATTCGTTTGAGCTGTTACGAGTCATCTTGATAACTGTATTTAAAGCTTGATTCCAATCCAATTTGGCGACAAATAATTTGGCAATGCTTTTATCGGCGACGGTGATATCTATTCTATCAAATTCACCCATCAATATAACTAATTCTGGATGGTTGACTCCTTGTTGATTGGATAAATCCATTGAATATAATTTACTCCAGTCATGAACTCGTTTACTACGAACAATCACCTTCATAGTGATAAATAAAAGAAAAGTATAAGTATAAGTATACAAATATGTATCATTATAGGGGAAAAAAATACTTTACCTCAGACACAATGCTATCGATTTTCATTCTAGCTCCTGCTACAATATCCTTCATAGAATATCCTTCTTCTGGAAGTGAGGTATTATCCATGTTTCCGCCATTTACCCAACACGTTTTTGTCATAAACTCTGGAGAAGCTTGCCCCTGGAAGACAACAAGTATAAAATATTCGATGATCACTTTTTCGTTCTTTTTATCGTCAAATGGTAGAATTACTAATGTGTACTCCCAATTATGGTTTTTGTCTATTGCATCATCTTGAAACGATAAATCGGAACTAGAAACAGCAGCAGCTAATGAAACTCCATTGACGGGGATGTTATTAAGCCCATACCGAGGTGCGTTTTTAAGCAGATTTTCAAAGAAGCTACTGTCATCAATTTTGGATGATTCGAATTCATAAAATCCATGTACAATCCGGTCTTTACAGTAAGGAAAAGTTTGTTGGTTTAGTTGTGCAGTTCTCCTCAAAAAGTCAATTATGTTAAGCTCGGGTGGGAGTACACTTGGGTTATCAAGCATCTTTTGGATATAACTTATTTGAAAGTCATACACAAACGAGTTGATGTGTATTATGAGTTTAAAGTGGGCTGAATTTTCTTCGAATCGTTTAAAGTTGAGTCGCTTCTCTTGTCGTGTTTCACGTTTAAATCTACTAAAATCCAAACGGCCATACTGACGATGCAATGTATAAAGTGTAACTGATACAAAAACACTAGTGAGACGTACTTCACATATGATTGATCCACCTTCGAAAACACGTAGTAGAAATGTAGCTGGACAATCTGCTGTGATTCGCTTTCCCAAGCTGAACTTTGACGAGCGCAAAGAATATTCGCCACCATCATTATCTGTCTTGGCAAAGTCGATAGGCTGCATATCAGCGCCCTCCAGATATTTTGAATACTTTGCCAACAGTTCGTGAGCCATTGTTGTAAACCAATCAGTGATACGAGATTTCCCACTTTCTGTCAAGTTTGGCCAATCTTGTTCTGGATTACAAAAAATCAGCGGCGTTCGACAAAAGTGGAGTACACGAGAAGACCTCATTATGGTTGATACTTCAGGTCTTGAGAGCCGCTCAACTGTTTCGATACAGGTCTGTGGATCTCCATAGCGTTTTCTCCATTTGAGATATACCTTTAATGCTTTTCTATGGGCGGACTGGACTTTAGCTCTTCTTAGAAATGCTTCCAAGAAAGGTTGACCATGTCTTCTGAGCACATCAAAATCTTTATTGCGCGACGAATCGGCTACAGAGTCGGTAATTGAATCCATCAGAGCATGATCCAATTCTGCATTCTTTACTTGTGATTTCTGAAGTATTCGATCTATATTTTTCTCTTGTTCAGCTTGGCGTGAATTGGGAGATGCATCACCTGGTTTTGAGCTATCCATAAAGTCTCGTACTGGTGCTGTAGTTGGAAAAGCAATCATATCTTTGAAATCAAGAATACTTGCTGCCAGTGTTATAGTATTTCCTGTATTACGCCGTGTAGAAGTTCGTGATGATGGCGTAGCATCAACTTTTGGTGTGTCAAATGGACGAGATTTCTTACTCTTTGGTGATGTCAGATGTAAATGAGGTGTCGATGCAGAAAAATTTGAACCAGTAATTGAATTAGAAGAGGACAACTTGGAGGATGGTTGGACCGAGGAAGCATAGCCTTCGATTATATTTTTGATAGGCTCTGTATGATGGAAGAGTCCCATTTTTTGGTGTAATATATTATCTAGAAGATCATTTCGTGCTTCTTGTCGTTTAACTACACTGAAAATGCCATCAAAAAGTTCTTGAGAAATATGTTCGGACCAGTTGTATGTATAGATTGCAAGATGATGTACATCCAAAGTCATAATTAAAAAGCAGTGCTTCTTCTCATCAATTTTTGGTCTCTTCAGATGAGTTGATGACCCTCTGGATTGATCATCTATTCTTGGACGGCGGTGACTAAAGCTATTATCTGTATTGGCAGATTCACCTGAGCTTCTCCTTGAAGTAGGTTTTTGACTTTCTGGGTCGCTTGCAATGCTAGATCTTCGATCTGATCCAAATGTATCAGATACATTACCCAGTTTCTCCACAAATTCATTTAAACCACTAATAGCTACCAAACGAATATTACTTTGAATTTTTTGACGCTGTCGGTACTGAAAGCCACGATAGAGCTCCCACTTGTTATTGCGGTTAACCTGCTCTCCACTCCATACACAATTATCTAAAGGTGTCCACGCTACTGTAGGGCGGAAAGACTGGTCTACTTTTCGAATTTCAGTATCCAGGTAACGAACAAGATCATCCATATACCAAGGCGTTGTATTAATAACTTTGTCCATAGAACACACAGTGGGACTTTTTAGTTCAGATGCTTTCTGCAATATGAATAAAATTGATTCTATAAACTTTTTCCTGAGAACGGTGCTTAATCGCCCGCCACCTGGTTTTGCAGAAACCGCCTTTTGGAGAGCACCATCTTCAGACAGGATGGCTCCTAAATCGATTGTGACCGTTTTCTCGATGAAATAATCACACAGACTTTGTTTATAACATTCATAAATATGCTGCATTAATGCATCACCATCCACAGAACCTGTAATCCACGCATCAATCCAAATATGGTAATAGGTTGTTCCTTGGGTAGCCTCTCTAAACTCTTCCTCCAAACAATGTCGGATAGTGTCAGGATCAAAGTTCATGTCATAGCTATTCTTCTTTTTCTTTTGATATGTTAAAACAGGTTTTCCAGTTTCGTCCATCAGTGTTAGGGTAATTCCTGCCAAACCTTGACCAGCCGCCAATTCTAACGGAGTCGATGCACCAGGTAAACGCTTTGTGCAATTATAGTAAAAAGAGAATACATCAAAAGGAATTTCGTGTGTGCCTTCCAAGCTACTTTTAAAAGAGACTTTTAGCATTGGTTATTCACGCAATTAAAAGAATTCCAACTTACTTGGATGATACCGTTAATTGTTGAACACTATTTGTGTTACTATTATTATAGAACTGGCGGTTATAATATTCTTTTACAACACGTGATACATATGGTCCTGTTAAGGATCTAATGTTATCTGCCAATAAGGACTGCTTGAAATATTGCAATAATGTATGTGGATTGTCTACCAAGCTAGGAATTCGTAAAATTTCGCGGCGGGATGACGGCCTTTCTATAGGTAAAATAAACTCTACATCCTAGTAGATGACGCGATTATTCAGTACATAGTTAATAGATATGTACAATTCCAATACACTTACTGCATGTGTTGGCTTTGAAGTTGGGTTGCGTACAAAGAATTGTTGTATTTCATTTAATGTAATTTGGGAAATCAATCTATTTTCAATCAGATTGACAAACTCCTTTTCAATCCAAGAAGGCAAATCAATGCCATAGACCTCTAATACCAATTCACGTTTATCATTGCTGTTGCGAGTTCCACTTGATCCACGCACTTGAGGAGAAGTAGAAGGCATACGATTCAGTTCACGTCTGGGTGCTATGTCCGTTAAACTTGGTGTCATGGGTTGATCTTCCTCGAGTTTAGATACCGGAGAGTTAAACACTGTGTTGGGAGAACCTAATCCATCATCTAATAGTACATCTTCAAATATTTTAAAGTACACAATGGAACTATCCCTTTCAATGACAAACATATTAGGTCGATTAATGACAGTAAACATTCGCAACACATCTCCTGCTAAAAATTTCAGTGCAACATTTGGTTGTAGACGCCAATGAAGAGGAAAGCGTTTAGTATAGACAAGCGGACATGAGAACTGGCCCAGAATAAAGTGATTATTCGGTTCGATACCAAGAGCATTGGTTTCTGAGGTTGTACTATAAAATGTTGGTTTCTCGTCACTAACTGTTTCCTCTTCTGATTCATCCTCATCAGAATACATTATGTTTTGGTCATTTGGGTCAGGGATCTCCAAGTATTTACTGCACATTCGAGTATCCTGCAAGTAATTTAGGAGGGCCAATCGATTGGTACGCTGTTGGACTGTATTGATTTTTTCTCGAATAGGGTCAATGATATTGTTGATAGAAGAAAAGAAGTGTACCTTGGAGTAAAAGTATATTTGAATAAAATTTTCATGAGGAACCAGAATTAGCCAATAGAGAGGGCGTCTACTAAGTGGTGTATTGGAATCTGGGGCGACCTTTGAAGCTCCAAAAGTTTCTTCCCTCGAGATACTGATTCCTAAACCATCACAGAAACCATCGCTATTAATATCTTCATCGATGTATACTTCATTTTCGATTAAAGGTGTTGTTGGAGTGTCTTGTGCAACTGGTGATCCACTATTTGAAAACGATATCTCATCACCTATGTTGTATCTTGAATCTTCTGAAACATAAAATCGGTCTTGTAGTCTCTTAAGTTTATATTTTCTGCTTCCTTCACCTTCACAATCCTTTTCAAGTTCATCCATAAAAATCAATCGGCTTTCAACATTGTTTTTTACGAAATAAAGTGGCATTGTCATAGAGGTCTGATAATCAACATAGGGTGTTGGGTTGCTCAACTCCATTTCAATATGCTTTAGCGTTTCCACTGTTGTCGTTGGTGCTTTTAATAAACCATGGATAGTTTCTTCAATAAGCAGCCAATGGATTCGGGAATTGATCTCTGTTAATGCAACTTGTTGATCCGAACTAAGTGATAGAAAACAATCTGGTTGTGAATGTACCGGAAAAACAGGTTGGCCACTGAAATAAATAAATACATTTAATTTGAGTAAATCACATTTACCACAAAAAAAAAACTTACATTGATGTGGTTAAAATAGGGCCAGGAGCGCTATATTCTTCAAGATCCGTGCGGACCATGTTCAAAAAAACCAAGTGTAAACTAACTTTATAGTCTTCATACTCTTCAGGGTAAATGGTCGGTAAAGTAAAAACAGGTACTACTTTATCGGGTTCTCCTTCTTTTGAATAAACACATTCTAGTTTGATCAATAAAGGAGCCTGTGCATATGCTACGACATCTACCAACTGTGATATTCTGTGATCTTCACCACTGGGACTTCTACTAAATGGTGGTTTATAATAAAACAGGTTTGATCTGGAATCGGTTTTTGTTTGAATAAGCTCAAAATACTGGTTGAAAATGGTATTAAACTTGTTTTGAATATTGTTTTCTTGGGCATCTCTGAAACAAAAATAAATAAATAAATTATACAATCATTACAATTCAACTTTTATAATAGCACATACCTTTCCATTGATTGTTGTGTAATGTGAATGAATTCAGTGATATCAATCTCCATAGTCGATTCATTACAAACCTCAAGCACCTTTGATAAATCTTCATCATCTACAATAAATCCTCTCATCAAACATGCATAGAATGATTTAAGAAAACTCTTTGAATAATAGCGAGCAACATCTTGAGCCACACGTAGCACTCGTTCTGACAATTGGGAATGAGCTTGACAAGTACTTGATTGACCCTCGAATAATTTCGGTCTACGCATCAAACCTAAGCCGTCTGATTCATGTATTAAGTGTTCCATAGGCTGAATTGTAATATTATAACCGTCTTCCATCATGTTTTGGATTAAATTTGGATTGGTTTCATCAAAAGGTGTCGAAAAGATGACTTCATTTTTGGTAGGTTTCATTGGCTTCTGGCGCACGCATTCAAACATAAAAATATCATAGTACTTGTTTTGCTCTATAGTACTGGCACAATCATGACTATCCTCTTCCTGTAGTTTTAACAAGCCATCGACCACAGATTCTAAGTTTGGGAATAGAATGACAACAAAGGACCTTGGATCGAACACTATGACAAAGCATCGCATATTTCTTAAATCTCGGACCATAGGAATACCCTCCAACCTATCATTTCCGGAAACTTTCTGGAATTCTTGTGTTAAGTTTTGCCAAAATATAGATCCCATTTCATGATGAGACATCATTATTTCGCCGTTAGAGATGTAATCCAAGGAACGCTCAATAAAGTAGTGGAGCAAAGCGTAGTTTTGAAGTGCAACATGTAGTTTTGACATTCCCTCCTTGTTGTTATTTAACAGAGCATCTGGTTTAACGCTATATAACCTTTGTCCATCTAGCGGTAGTCTTGGTAATTGACCGACATCCAAATGTCTTCTTAAATAGCGATGCGTCTTTGGATGAACTCCTTTAGACCGAATGTTAGGTGTTGATTGACTCGAGTTGTCGCTATTTTCATGTATTTTTTCAACATCATCTACTAGAACTGGTATATTTACTGTTTGCGGCATTCTGTATCGAGGGGCTTGGAAAGAAGCTACCACAAACTTATTTGCTCGCAAAACTGACGAAACATCGAACATTTGTGGAAGCATCATAACCATCACTGCTTCTTCATCCAATCCATCGGTACGAGGCTGTCCTCGTCGCTTTTCTTTAAAGTCACCCACCCCTTTCGATCTTCCAATAGCATGAATTTGATCGAATGTAACAAGCTGAGAGATAGTTCGACAGTCAGGTTCAAAAGTCCAATTTTTAACGAGTGTACAAATGTCGATATTCGTGTTTCCACTAGGTTCCATCCATAGCTCAGTCGTAATCTTTCCTGTCGTTGAATCTTTCCAAATAAAATATTGAATAGCACATACAGTTTTCTCTCCATTATTGTTTTTCCTATGTCCGATTTCTTGATAAAATTGTGCGCTGTCGGGTCGAGGTGAAATCAATTGATATCCCTATCAATTTTAACTTAGTTTTTTCTTCTTTTAAAAAAAAAGACATTGACAATACCTGATCTAATCTCACTTGACATAAAAATTGAAATGCCAGGTCATGTATAGGCATTACTTTGTTTTCTTTGTGGTAAAAATCTTGATAGTTATCGGTTTGCCAACACCAAGTTGTATGTCGTAAATAATCTCTTACAATATATTCGCTAGTAAGCAATGTAGCCATCGGTAAATACCATGTTTTGTTGCGATTATTCTGCTTTTTCGATAACTTTTCGCTTGAGCGCGTCAATTCTGAATCGTCTGGATCTGTTATGAAATGTTTCGGATCCCGCATTAAAAGCCTGGAAAAAGGGCGCTCACATATGATGTTGTGATCTGGATTGGTATACTCTGATACTTTTAATAAATGTGTAATATGGTCCACAATCTTTCTACGTAAAACTACTTCTGTGTTGAAAAATAAAAGGCGTATTGATACCAATCTTCCATATTCACGTCGAACACGCAGTTCACAAAAAGATGGTGGATAAGCCAAGGCTGTAGAGAAATAATCTTTATTATGTTCCTCCGGTTGGCAGTTCGGACTAGTAGTAACTCTCTGGATAATTTTCACAAATGTACCCTCTCGACTTTCAAATGTTGCCCATTCTCTTAGCACCAATTTAAGTTGTTCCACAGCAGCTACTATTTCCTCCTCAACAATGGATATAAACTCTTGATTAAATGACGAAGCCAGCTTGGGTGACATGTATGGAGATATATTTCCAACCAAAATATCAATACAGCCCGGGTCATACCAGCATCTTGTCCTTGATCTATATTCGCTGTTATCGATGCGTTCCCAAAAATCATGAAATGAATCAATAAAGGTTTTCTTTTTTGAAGAATCGGAAAGTGATAGTTGTTTATCAGTCATTTCACCAGGTATAGTACTCATCCAGAATTTATTTGGGAAACCAAGAACTGTTTTCAACGATTCATCTCCTTCGTAGATGTCGATTAAATATGCCTTCAGCTTTTCGATCTTTGAATATACCGGTGCTGTATAGCCTTCACCAAAATGAAGAGAGCCGGTGACAATGTTCATCATTTGAGCTCTTCTTTTAAAGACATCCCAATTCTGCAACATGTGAGCAAAGCCTGCGTCAGTTCTAACAAATATCTCTGCTCTTGGGGCTTTTCCTCTAGAAAAAATACCGCATGACATCAGTAGAGCTTCGTTGTTACATTTGTTTGTGGATCCGATAACGGCAGGTAACCAGGTTGCCCGTATTCGATATTCAATAGTGATGTTTGGTTGCCACCTTAATACCATTATTATTTGGATTCGTTCTTTCCTCACAGCAGCCAAATCCACAGCTTCTAAATTATCAATGCCCGGGTCGACATAATGTGAGCCACTACCATCATCGAATGTCACTGATTGAATAATAAACCCTTCTCGAGATCGTGCAGCGATGATGTGTGAAAACTCTGTAGGAAGAGGATAATCTCGATATTTCAATAAACGCCATTCTCCATCTGGTGGTTTTGCATATGGATCCCACGGAAAGTTGAATCTGGTTCTATTTTCTGCAATGGAGCCATTTGATAATTCTCGCCGATTGGATGAATTGGATGCATCCTTTTCGTTCATTCTATCAGAATGATGTCTAGTCAAGGCAGTTTCTCTGAATAAAAACTGTCTATGGAACATGTTGGGTTTTGATATATGCTTTGCTTTGTCCACCGGTACAAACTGGATTACAGGATACTTTAGAGGCACATCGTTAGAAGATGCCTCACCTAGATGGAAGGGGTTCGATTTTGTCATGCATTTTTCAGAGTAAGAAAATGATCCGCCTGTAGCACGAGCCAAGAATTGTAGAATTTCGGTATCTGGTACGAATCCAAAATTTCTACCGGGAATAAAACTATTAGAAAACCCGATCTGTATAATATGGCATGTAATGTCCTCTTCTGCGAATTGACGAACAAATGTATTGTCGTGCACATTTGATTTCATAGCGCCATCTGTAACCAAAACTAATTGAGCTCTTCCATCCTTTGGTAGTAGCTTCATTGCAAAATGGCCAGCATGCAATATACGAGACAGGTTTGCGCCAGTTTTGCCCACACCCCACACTTCTTTTTTTGATGAATCAAATGATGTATCGTTCTTTTGGAATAGATTTACTTCAGATGCCGACGTTGTTAGCTTTTTTTCCTTTGGACTATTATTTTCGCTTAGTAAAGGCGTTGAGTCGGCAGAATAGGCCTTTTTTTGTTTTGGATGAGACCGTGCATCCATTATTCCTCCTACATCATTTCCAACGTCCAAGTTGTAGCCAAGATCTGTACTGTGTCGTTTCATAAATTTACGGAATTGATTGGTATCCTGTTGAAATGCCAGAAATTCAGATCGTAATTTACGCATAATTGTGCCTACGTTGTTTGCATTTATAATGACATTTTGCATAAAAACCCGCATGGTTGGATGCTCAACAAGCATAGAAATGATATTTAAATTTGAACCAAACTGAGAACAGTCTGCCATGACAGTAAGACGTATTGTAGGTTGTATCTAGAAATAGCTGAGTTTAATCATAGGAATCCAATGAAGCACGTTGTTTAAACGAGTCCTTACAATGACTTTTTCAGTTGGAGAAACCTGCATTGAAAATGGCTTGATGAGACCTTCTAATGAGTTTCGCAGGCTTTGTTGTCAAATTTATGTAGATAAGGTTAGTGTTACACATATTTGCAGAAAATTAGCTGAAAAAAACCTACGTTTGAAATACTTTTGATAATAAAATATCTGCACGAGTATTTCCAACAGTTGCCAGACTAGAACTGAGATCGATAATATAAACCAGTCTATTCTCTTGTGATATTGTCAAAATAGTTGTTTTCGGTGTAATAACATATGTTTGATCTTTATGTTTGTTTATCTCTCTTGTAGGATCTAATCATTTGCATTTAGAAAACAAATTTGTAACACAAGAGAAAAATAACCTTTTTAATAATAACCTTGATTAATAGTAAAATCTGAGGACCAAATGCGTCTTTTATTCCTTGACAAGTATAAAACATCAGCGCCTTGGATCTTTCTCAGATATTATCAGTGTTTGGTCTTTTATATCATCTTATTTCATCACTACAATTTACCTCTCCTTCTTTACGAGCACAAGGTTGATAGAACATCCGCAAAAGCCATTGCGTATATTCATTTTTGGTGCAGAGCTTCGAGTGCTTTAAAAATAGAACTGCCGTTTTTGCTTCGATAAGCTATTTTTTTTTTGTTTCGTTAATAAAATAGCGAGATCACGAAAGGGTTAAACACACACCTTTAATTCTTCTTTAGGCATTTCTTCCCGATCAATTTGGGAATTTTCTAATGAAGTGACATTGGACTTGTCCGACATGTCCATAAATAAGAAAGAAAACAAAAAGAAGAGAAAGCGAAATGACACGTCGGAAAAAGATTTTGGAAGCAAACCAAAGTGACTGTTTATATGAGAGAGTCATGCGGTTCTTATTAATAAAGAGTTTTTGAAACTCTTTTCAATACTCTCTTTCCCGTTATTTTATTTTTAATATTAACAAATAATTTAAAATGATCGATATTTCCTTAAAAAACATACCCAAACATGTAAAGTCGTTTACTTATTGGTTATATATGAAATCTTATCAGTTATATTTTTTGTTAGGTATTTACTCTACCAACTGCAACTGATAGAAGACTCGCGCCCTTTTGGTCAACTGAGCTTCAATCTACCCAGTTTATGCTTCAGAGATACCACCAACCCTCAAATATGGTAGCAAAATCTCTCTTAAAAACAGTAACAAGCTTGTAATATTTACATAAATATTAGTAAACTAATGAGTAGCTGAATGACGAAAACATTTTATTACCATTTTAGGTTTGATGTAAAGCAACCACAATACCGTGTTATATTTCAAAGAGAAATGAATGCGATTTGCCTTGTTATCGCATCATGTGATTCTTACGAGTTAATCCAGCAAGCTTGGACACTAATCCAGCAAAATATTGTACCCGAATTAAATGATATGGAGGATCCATTTAGTAAAGAGGAATGGGTGATAGTTCAAATGAATGCCATTGTATCAGCTACGATAACAGGTTGATATTTTGGGTTAAATGTTTTGCCGAAAATGAACTAAATCAAAATATATAGAAAAAGAAGCAGATGAGTTGGTGGAAGATCATACGATAAGAAACGCATCTCGATTATTTCGAGAGCGGTTTGATATACAAGAAAGGCTCGTTAATTGTAATATCTTTTATTTTCATTTTCGTTTTTGTTTTCGTTTTTGGGTAAGGTCATCTTAAATATAACATAAACGATAGATTATGCTTGTATGTGTAACGGAAGACAAGGTTGGATATACTTTACCGAAAACTATATGGCATTTTACTCGTACTTAATAGGGCTAGAGACAAAAATACCAATTGAATTGAAACAAGTTAAAGCCATCACTAAAGAGCTGCCCAAAAATAGACTGGACCAAAGTTTGCGTATAACCACCAAATCAGATGAAGAGGTATTGATTATATCATAGTACATTGCACCAAAATAGATAGTACTCTGACCATTCCTTTTTATATATAAAAGTATCTATTGAGTAATTTATTCAAGCGAGAAGAGGTAATATAGAAATTTGAATAAAAATAACAGGATGCAGCTCACTTATTATTTACTATTCCATTAATAAAGATGTACCAGCTACTTTTACAGTTAACAAATCTCTCCATTAAGCGTGTATTAAAAAACTCTGATTCTCCTTCACTGACAAATAAACCTCCTGCTATCACCACTGAAGCACTTGCGTGTCAAGCAGAAAACAAGTCCTATGCATTAAAGAGTATTCTTGAAAAGCAAAAATACAACCAAGATCTACAACTCCAATTTCGGTTAAGTTGTGAAGAAGAAATTCTTGACACGCTAGAGGTATCTTATTTTTATGAGAAGGAAGCAGATCCAGCCATCCGTGCATCATACCAAAAGGTCGAATTTCCTGGCACTTTTTATCAAACCACCCATTTTTTAATATTTCAATCGGATGAAAAGTTGTCTACTAGCGAGCAGCCAATCTGTAGTTTTGTCTTGCCCTTTTATTCTATTATTAAATGTGAAAAAACAAAAGATAATGTATTCGAATTCTTCACTTGGAAAGGGGCCAAGCGGGTAATTAAAGTAAAGGTAAAAGAAAAAAAAGATATGTATATGAAGCAATAATAATGAGTGAACATGACATTCTTGGTTAGTCTGAAAGAACAGCATACGCTGCATTTTGTGATATATTAAAGGAGAGATTGCGTCGAGATAAACCAGAGACAAAAAGATTATCAGAAAAATGTTTAGCGACATGCAAATCAGAAGATATTATGTCATCAACAGCTAATGTACCTTGTGGACTTGGTGATATATTTGGTTATATCAGTGATATTGATCAGGCGAAAAATGATAAAAAAATCAATTCATGGAAATGGTATTTTAAAGGTATTTGGTTATGGTTTAGTATGCTTGTTGGTGGCACGATAATAACAACACTATTATTTAAATTTACAGAAAATGAACGTAATTTAACTTTGGTAAGGCAACCTGCCTTTGCTAGAATGATAAGATCTGGTATTCCAAATGTACTCAGAGGTGAAATATGGGAGCTTTGTTCCGGTTCTATGTTTCTTCGCTTCAGGAATGCCAATCTTTATGAAGATATACTGGAGCTTCACAAAGATCAAGCTTGCCCATTTTTGCGCGAAATTGAGAAGGATCTGCATCGTTCTCTGCCTGAATATGAGGCCTATCAAAATGAAAAGGGTATAGAAAAACTCCGAAGAGTCTTGGTAGCTTATGCTTGGAAAAACCCTGAAATTGGATATTGCCAAGCCATGAATATTATCACTTCAGCAATGCTAATGTAACGCTTTTTTTTTATTTAGAGTAAATAATTTGTACTGATTCATTGATTACACTTAGTTTCATGACAGAGGAACAGGTGTTTTGGATATTAAATTCACTTGCTGATCAATTGTGCCCTGGGTATTACAGGTAATGCAAATATTTAAGAAGAGGATCAACTTTTAATCATCTAAGACCTTTATTGGATAAATAGTTCATCAATGTACGGCGTTTTATTAGATCAAATTATACTTAAAGAGATTGTAAAGGATGTATTGCCTGAAATTCATAATCATTTGGAAGTGCAAGATATGCGTCTTGAAGTAGCTTCACTTCCTTGGTTTTTAACGTTATTTGTCAATTCGATACCACTTCAGTATGCATTTCGAATTATTGACTGTTTTTTCTTGGAAGGACCAAAAGTCCTCTTCCAAATAACGTAAGTGTTTCTTATTTATGTACAGTTAATGATTATTAACACTTTTTGTACATAGGCTAGGTTTGTATACTATATGTTAGAAGACGAAAATAAAGTTTAACTCACTGTAACATTTGTCAATAGCAATTTTATACCTCAATAAATCTTCAATATTAGAAACAGAAGATGACTCTGAATTATTGGTTATTTCAGGAAACTATTTCCGTTCAATAAATACCGCTTCTAGCGAAGAGGCAGACAAGGTAACTAGTATATATAGCAATTTAGTGGTTTCTGATTGTAATGTAATCATTTTCCTATAGATGGTCAAAGATCTTTTAAGAATTGCGGTAAAGATTTAAAAATGACTATGACAAAATATCTTTTGACTTTGTTATTTACAATAATTTTGCTTTATTCTATACAAAAAAAAACAGCTTACCAATTTTGGATATATTACTTCAGATACCATTATTGAATCCAGAAAAAAAAATGAACTAAAGATTGTAGAAAACGCTGAATCAATTACCAAGAGAAACACTTTAAACCGACTAAAGAATCAAGCAAGCTTTACACAAGAAGAAGTATCTGTTCTTTATGACCACTTCTTCAATGCACTTTACTATACACAAAATGATCAGTCAGCTCAAGTTATGGGAATGCCTGCTTTTAAAGTTTTACTGAAGAGTCTAACATCTTGGTACAATGATCAAAATCCAAACGCAATTGAATTCGGAGAACGTCTATTCCAATACTTCAAAACTGAAAAAGGAATTTACTTTTCCCAATTTGTACATAAACTCGAAAGTTTAATCCATGAGGTTCGTATTGAAGTTTGGTATAAAAGGATATTTTTTAACAAGCAATGTATAAAATTTAGGATGTTTTGGACCAAGCCGGTCTTTTCTTTTCATTTTATGATATTAAGGCGTCAAATGCCATAACCGAAAGTGAAATCAGCGATATGCTTGTCGACATTTATTGGATAGTTTATGCATCTAGTACTCAAGAAATAGCATGGGATCTAATTAAAGCTTTTGCTTTATCATCCACTACCAACTCAAAAGAGATTCAAAGAAGACTAGCATATGCCTTTGAAACAGAAAATTCAGACCAGATAGAGGAAATCAGGCGGATTTTGAGAGGTGCTCAAGTATTTGAATTGACCTTGCCCGAATTTCAAGATACCGTACTCCAAAACGATGCTGTTAAAGAATTCATTCACTCAACCTTCCCAAAAAGCTTTAAATTGGAAAAGCAACCTATCGAATCACAAAAAAGTATGGGACATGAGATATTCGAATCACTTTTAGAACAGGGTTGGAAGCTCGCTTCTCAATTTACTCCCAAAACTATGTAATAAAATTGTACACAGTTGACATTTTTACATAAAGAACTCATTGAGTTTGAGATACTTTGAGACTGAAAGCAGTAATATGTTTCAATAGTATGTAGTTGTGCTGCTAGTTTTTTATTTTCTAAAATTGTATGAGAATCTAAAGAAGTGTCTCCATAGTTTAATATAAATATGAATTTCACTTGA